>CAUYRT010095321.1:0-44777 GCA_963574885.1 Lepilemur ruficaudatus
AGCTACTCGGGAGGCTGAGGCAGGAGGATCGCTTGAGCCCAGGAGTTTGAGGTTGCTGTGAGCTAAGCTGACGCCACGGCACTCAGTCTAGCCCGGGCAACAGAGTGAGACTCTGTCTCAAAAAAAAAAAAAAAAAAAAAAAAGAGGACTGCTGAACAGCATCTGGCCCAATTTCTTATATATTTGTAACTATATGGGTAAAAAATGTAAGTAGTCTCCTTAAAATACTAAGCAAAAAACTTAATCAGAAGTTGGTAGAGATAATGTTAAAAGTAGATAGCTTAAAAATTTAACATGTTTGAATTATTTTTCTGTGTCTAAATAGCCATATGTAACTGTACACAGCATCCAGGCTACATGGTACAAGTAGTTTGATAGTACATTTGTGTTCTAACCAAATAACTTTACTCATCGGTAATGAACTTGGTAAGGACTGACTTCACAGTGTGCTTATTGTTGGCTAAATGCTTTGGAAGCTTATTCTACTTCAAAAGAAGCTGAGGTTCATTGAAAATGGATTATAAGCAGATTTGGTTGGGAACTTCTGACAAGACAGATTTTTCATCAGCAGAGAGAGTTTTTACAGACTCTGATTGAAATGTATTATTAAAATTCTCTGTGAGTCATTTAGTCAGGGTTGGCTGATTTCTGTCTGTAAGTAGATGTGGTCACCATCCAGCATTCATACACTAAGCTGTGTTAACCCCCTCTGACCGTAGTTGCTCTGATTAATGAATTGTGGACACAACATCTTACAAACTTGCATGACATAGCTGTTTATACCTCCAACTATGGGAGATTAGGAGCGTCAACAATCTATAAGCATTGTTTTGTTTGTTTATATGTCTCTGACAGCACCTAGAAAGAACTTTATAGTAGCAGGCACTCAATGAATGTTTTATTTTTGAACTGAAAATACTGACCCTATCAGTAAGAGGTCAAAGGATGTGAGAGGCAGTACAGGAGTTCTGGAGTCAAGCAGATCTGGTTTTAAGGTGGGCACAGCCACTTACCAGCTGGCAAAAATATTTAACATCTCTGAGCTTGTTTCCTCAGTCATAAAATAGGGATAATAGTACCTATTTCACAGTGTTGTTTTGAGGATTATATTAGATACTGTTCATAAAGCATTAATTGCAGTGCCTGGCACTATAGCACTCAGCAAGTAGTGGCTATTAATGTTATTAGTATTGATATAGTTCACAGGAGAACACTGAGTGAGTGGTTAGCAGGGGCAAGTTGGGGCATAAAAGGAGAAGATGGGTAAATAAGTGAGCAAATACCAATTCTAGAGTAGCCACTCAGTGTGTACCTAATGAGTTAAATTACAAAGGTGTTTTGGTGATGAGGGAACAATCACAAGATGTGGATAATATGAATATATTAGTTAAGCTACAGGCAAGAATTTCTAGCTCAGAAAAGAATTATTTCCAGCAGCCAGGTTATTTTTCTTTGAAGTTACGCACCTACTTTGTAAATAAACTTGCCAATAAAATATTATTGTCCTAAAAATCTAAGATATAATGTAAAAAATGATTAGGGAAAGGTATATTTTAAAAGTCATTTTTACTATTTCTAACACCTAGCTTTCTACATGTCTTCCCTCTTTTTATATTAAGATGGCCACAGTATACCTTTCCAAATCGGTTTTTTCTTACTTCCTCTCTAGTACTTTGTCCCTTCAGCTGGACCCTGTCACTTGAAGTTTTGTTAATTCACCTGCTCTCTTGCCTTGATGCCTGTGCTAAAGCTGTTCCTTCCCATATATGATGCCTTTCTCCAATTCCCTCTTCCTATTGAAATATTATGTAATACATTCTCTAAGGCCTTATTCAAATGCCATCTTTCCAACATTTTCTCCAAGTACAAGTAGTCTAGCCTTCCCTGGAGCTCTTTGCAATACTGAATTTATAGTAATCTTACAATCTGTATTAATATTATAATCTACCCTTCATAACTTTAGTTGGTTAAATGCATTTTTTTGATCTTTTGCTAAATTGCAAGTTGAAATTGAAACTTTGTACACTCTTGCGAACAGAACATGGGGAATAAATGTTTTCAACAACTCTCGAGATAAATATTAGGAAGTTGGACTGGATTTGGTAAATTTAGTGAGTGTATGTACAGATGGTGTACCTTCCATGACAGGAAAACATGAAGGGTTTATTGTACAGATAAAAAAGTATTAACAGATCCATCCGCATGCTCTCATTTATTTTCATTTTATCTTGCATCAGCAAAATCTCTGTACTAAAGCTACTATTTTAAGTGACATTTTGCAACAAGTTATAAGTATTGTTAACTATTAATATATTTGTGCAAATGCGACATGGCATCGTCAGATTCATAACATGCTAAAGTTGAATGATGAGGTATTCAGTGTGGTTTTGTCATATCATTCTAAAGTGCTTTGTCTATCTCAGGGACAGGTGTTGGTCAAAATTTTATCTCTGTGAGAACAGATAGTTAAATTTTATGAAGAACAGAATAAGTAATTTGAATTATTGAAAGAGGCATTCTATAGGAATATAGCATTTCTGTGTGATACCTTGTCAAATCAAAATGATTTGAATATTTCTTTGCAAGGTAAAACTTAAGTCTATATATGATATGTGGCAAAAAATCTAAGCATTTCTAAAAAAGCTATCTTTTTTCAAAACACTTCTTCAAAAGGAAATTTCGGGTGAACATTTTCCCCAGTCAGCAAAGGTCATTGATGAGCAGGATGATATATGTGAAGCATTTCAAGAATACGCAACTATTATAGACCTATTAATTGGAGAATACAATGAAAGGTTCACTGACTTTGAGAATCATAACATCACATTCAAATTAGCATTTCATTCTCACCTAGTTGATATCACCAAGGCACCTAAAGAACTGCAGATGGAATTGATTGCGTTCCCAGTAGAGGACATTTTAAAGTCATCACTTAATGCTAAGAAAGAACCAGTTGAAATTTGGGAAAATGCAGAATACCCCATGCCTTCAGCAACATGCCCGAAAAATGCTTTCTTGCTTTTCAACCACTTACTGCTGCAAATCTACATTCTCCTACCTTACCCAAATCAAAATGCCATTAAAGTCCCAAATGACTGATACCCATCTAGAGGGTCAAGTGGAACTGGGGACCTCCATGCTGAAACCAAATATTCAAATGCTTTCCAACAAAAAGCAGGCACACCAAAGTCATTAAGGTTAGTTAACTTTAAATAGTTTTCATTTTTTGAAATTGTTAAGGACATAGTAGTTAGATTTTTACAAAATAATGTACATTTTTAAGTATATCTGATGGAAGTTTCTTGCATGCAGCCTTATTTGATTACAGCTAAATTAATGTGGCCTTCCAACATGAAAAGGTTCCCTACCCCTGGGATAGGTTCTAGAAATGACCAAAAAGGGTTGGTACTATCTTTGATATTGTGTTAAACTCTCATTTGTTTTCTGTGTTTTGTATACTATCCTGTCAACTCTTAGCTATCCAAGCATTGATTGTAGACTCAGACTGGAGAGTTCTTTCAGGAATCATGGGAAAAGCATCCCATGTGCACCCACCCAAAACTGATTCCAGACTGTTCCCCTAGCTGAGGTTTATACTCCTTTTGGCTTCTGTTGTGACTCTTTCTAGGAAGTTCCAAGCCCTATGCAGTGCATTTGATAGGCAGAGGCTTGGGGGAGACCAATATCCCAATCCACATTGAGTAAAAGTTATCAAGAGAAAGCTTGCATTTCCATCATTTCTGTCCATGAGCACAGAAAGATATCTTGAGCATAGGAGAAATCTGGTTTACGCTCACATCAACTAATCCCAGAAATAGGAAAAGAAAAAAGCTACTTTTGGATCTTGTCATCACATGTAGGAAAAGAGATCAATTTGTTGTACCCTAAAAATTTCTAAAGACATTTGGAGTTTTCTACCAAATGTCCCCAAATTAGACAATACCAGCAAAAGGGAACACCTGTCAGATACATTGGTAAAAAACTGCCAAGTGCATTATAATTTGATGAAGCTCTGAAATGTGATCCCACTTCTGAAGTCTGTCTGTTTACCCAGAGTCCTGGAATAATTGGTGTCTCTGGCCGTCCTGTTGCATATGGCTGGCTGCACGCCCCTAGGGTGTTTAGATGCATACTGTTTTCTGGTCCGCCACTGCACATATATATGGCTTGCAAAGTAAATGCTTTTGAGAAGAATTTTGTGTTTTTCTTATACTAGGGACATTTATGAAATAAACAAATTTCAGGCCCTATACATTTGGTTTCCAAGGAACCAAAACCAATCAGTTGAATTAGACACTAAGTTATGTTCATTAAAAAAAAAAAAAAAAAAGTCAGTGGTGAGTTTTGCAAAAAGAAAAAAAAAGAGAAAAGCAAAGCTAGTAGTTAGTGATGCAAGTTAGATTTTGGTTGAATATTAGGAAAGTAAAAAAAAAAAAAAAAAGTTTCTAAACCAGTTGCCTTTTTTTTCCTGGCAGAAAAGCTATGAGATGAGTTTTAAGGTTACATCATCAAAGCTGGCACTAAACATGCTCTACCTTTCCCTCCTTCCCAGACTGTTGGTAGTTCCAGCAGTGAAACCGCAGGTTAAATGGGCATCACAGGCTGCATAGTTCTCTTCCCTGAAAGGTGTGGGCCCTTTTCCTGGCCTGAGCCCATTTGTGGGAGTGGTTTGAAGAAAACCAGCTTCATCACTCCCTGTGCTGTTCCCACTCGGTGCATAAAAAGAGGACTTCAGCCCTGAGGCAGACCAGGTGGCATCTTTCACAAGTACAGAATTTGTTTTTAGAACTTTTTGTTGTTAAGTTATAGTCCGCCTTGGAAATTAAGTACTTAAAGCTTACCAGCCCACAAATATTCACTGTTAGTAAGGCCTGTATACCTTCAAATATGCATGTTCATCGTTTTAGGCAATAAAAACCCAGTAAGAATTGACTGAGTGTAAAGCCCTTTGCTAGGTGCTTCAGAGGCTGTCAAGATAGATGAGATATGGCCCATGCTCTTAATTTGCTTATAATATAGTAAGGGGGATAAGAACAAATGTGGCGAGTTGCAACTTGTGGTTTAGTAGAAAAGACACATTAATACTTGGCATCAGATGCCCTCTGTTCCTTCACTTATTGGCTGGCATTCTTGGCTCAAGTTACTTAACCTTTTTGTGCTTCATTTCATCTTCTGTGAAGAGGGGTAAATCTAAGTTTCAGTTTCATCTACTACAAGGGGGGAGATATATGAAAGAGCCTACTGTTGTGATTGGCCCGTGCTTGTTGCTTAGTTCGTGCTTGTTGAGTTGTATAAATACCTAAGAAAATCTTATTAAGTGCTGTAAAAGTTCAAGAGAGAAGGAAATCACACATCTATTTGATTTGGTGGAGCGGTAGCTTTGGAAGATTTTGGAAAGCCTGACTCTTCCAATGTAATGTGCCTTTTCTAGAGATTAAATATGTAATACTGTAACAACACAAAAATGTATCTGTTTAGTTTTTTAAAATGTTCAAACTGCTTTTTACTTTACCACCTCATCTGATCCTCATGATAGTATTTCTGGCATCTGTTTTATAATATAGCTTTTTTCTTCGGCAACCTGGCATTCTTAGACCCTTCCTGGTCTCCTTCACTGCCTTTTCTGCTTTTTTTCAGCATATTAAATTATGCTAAATTGTGTTTCCTGTAATTATATCCCTGGACCACTTTGGTGGCCTTACCTCTTTGTGAATGACCTCCAAATCCCCATTTCTAATCCCACCTCATCTCCCTGCTTACAGATCTGCTGTTCTAGCCACTGGTTAGACATGTCAGTTGACACCTCAAATTTGAAGTGTCTGAAACCAAACTCATCATTACCCTAATAAGCTAATGTTTCTTTTTTACAATCCTATTTTTATTCATGACACTCTTGTTTTCTTGGTGCCCAGGTGCTATATCTCAAAGACATCGACCACACCTCCTACCCCTATTAGCCGGCCAGTTATATGGTACTAGAAATTTGCTCTCCACAATGTCACTCATTTTGTCATTCCTACTGTCATTACGTTGTCCAGTCCTTCAATTGCCATGTCTCCAGATGGCCTTTTAACTTATGGTTTCTTCCCATTTCAGTCTATCCATCCAGGTAATGTCCTTGTTCAAAACCATCAGTGCCTCTTGGTTGCAAACTGAACTAATAAGTATATAGCTCTCAGTCTGGCATTCAGAGATTCTGTGCTATGGTCCCAGCTCACCTTTCCACCCAGTCTGGACTCTACATGTACCTAGCCAAACTTGGATTTTTGTGATTTCCTGAACACATCTTGTATTTTGTCACTTCTGTGCTTCTGTACCTAACGCTGCTCCTTATACCAGAATATTGAATTTGTTTCCTTCTCCTGCAGCGTCTGTTAAAGTTCTGTCCATGCTCTTAGATCTTCTCAATCACCACCCCCTCCATGGAACTTTATCTGACACTAATGCCTGCCTCCCCAACAAGACTACAATTTTTCCTTGCTGAGTTTGTGCCTCTGTTGTCATATTGTCTCTCTGGACTGTAAAGTCCTTAAGGGCTGGGCCTCTGTTTCCATCAGTTGAGGGCTGGGGAGCCACAGCCCATCTCCTGCCAACCTGGCCCTACCCAGGCCCCTGCCGGAACTCAGCCCCAGTGTCCACTGATCAGACTTGCTGGAGGGGCAGAAAGCTGTGGCACTGGATCTATATGTGTGTAAAGTCATGTAGTCTCCATAGTCTTTTCTTGTTGTTGTGTCTTGTGGCTAGCCAGCAGGCTAGTTTCCTTTATGGTCCCTTGGTCATGTTTCTGAAAGGCAGAGCTTTATTTCCTAGGAGTGATTTATCAGCTGAACCCTGCAGGTGGCGAATATGATTTTGATCTCATGCACCCTCTTATCTACTGTTGTGACCTCTCGAGCCTCCCCTCCACTGCCTTACCCCAACAGTGGGCCTGCAACAGACACGGTCTCTTTGTAATGTGCGAAGTCTGGCATAAACTGAACTCTGACTGAAAGGCCTAGGGAAAAGGTAAGGGGAGCTGAAAATTAAAGTAAGACTATTTAGAATTATAGGTTAGTAAGGATATTAAATTCAGTTAAATCAGATACAGTAAGTTTATTTTTTAAAATAAGCAAGTTAAGTATATTATGATGTTTTTAAATACTGAATTCAACATCTTAACAGAATGAAAAGTTTTCATTTTAGAGGCTCAAAAGGTTTTTAGAATAATTATAAAAATTGTATAACAAAGCACAGATAGATTTGAAAGACAAAATAATTCTTGCCTTTTAAAAAAAAAAAAAGTTCTGTATCAGTGGTCTCTAAAAGGAGACCCCCAAAGCTCTTATGGTGATTTTGTGTCAGGATTTAAGTAATAGAACATTATAGTAGTAAACATGGTTTAATTTAGCCTTATTCATGTTTACTTGAGTCACTGAGCTAATCCTTTAATAAATACTGTGCTCCTGGAAAGGTTTTTTTTTTCTTTGATAAATATATGATCCTGAGTATGCTAAGACAACCAGCTGTCAGGAGAAGATGTGTATTTGGTATTGGTGGAGAGAGCTGTCTTAGCCTCTAGAGACTTGAAATGTTCGTTTTACTAGTCTGGGAACAGAGCCAAAAGGGTTCTTCGTGACTTAGAATGGAATTCTGAAGAGTAAGTTCAGCAAGTTTTCATTAGTGAGTTTGGCCCTTTGTCTTGCCTGTGCCTTCCAAAAGATCAAGAGCTCAGCCTTTGCTTTTAAACATTGCAAAAAAGAACCAGAACAGAATTTACTTGGGGGAGAAAGTCAATCAATTCCCAAATAACATATTTTTGGAAACATTCTGATATAGAACTTTATCCTTCCCAGCCGTTTAAGTTAGTGATATCTCAGTGTTTTTCTCCAGCTTCTTTTTTAGGCAGAAAATACACATTTAGAAGATGTATATAAATCTGTGATAACTCAAATCTCACTGGTACATGTTTCTTAAACTTGCTTGACCCTTATGTTCTGTCTTAAATTTATTTTATGTCTTGGGGCAGTTCTGTGCCCTATTTCTCTTAAATGCTGCTCTCCTCTCTACAGCATAATGATTAGTCTAAAACTGTAAGATACACTATGTCTTCATTTGAAAAATCAGACCTTGCACCTTTCTGCTAAACATTGCAACGGTTTTGTGCACAGTGCTTTCTGCAATGCAGATGAGAAATTCATGACTTCCAGTTTAACACTACATCTTAACAGCAAAGCTCTGAACACTGATCATTACTGTTTTATGCAGTCACTGTTCATTTGTGTTCATTCACAAGTAGGAGAATATTCCTCAGTGGAAGATCTGAGATGCAGTGTGGTAGTTAACAAAAACATTGAGCCATATTATAGGTAGGAGCAAAGAGATCAGAAAGGAAAGAGAAATGCCCTGATGTCCCAGAACTGATAGAAGATTCCAACCTTCAGAATGAGAAAGTACAGTGAATCTCAAACAGACTACATAAAAAGAAATTGACACCTAGACACATTATAATGAAATTGCAGAACACCAAAAGATTAAAAGTGTCCAAAGTTGACACATTATGTTTAAAGGAATAGCAGATTGACACAGACTTCTGTGAAAATCTGATGAGAGCCATAGACTTCACCATGGAAACATATATAGACACAAAAAGTTTACATACAGTTTAGAGAGTAACGCATCCTCTCCTAAAGTTAATTCATAAACTTCATTTAAGCATCTTTATTCTAGATTTCAATTCTGTATTTTTAATGTCTTCTTTACTGTCTCATGCCAGAATCATCACTGTATCTTCAGATCTCATATCTAACATGTAAATTATCATCTAACACTGCCCATCTAACCCTCCCCCAAATCTTCAATTCTCAATTGTTGTTAATTTTCATGAATGGCTTATCCTTCTGGAGATCCCAGGCATCCTATTGTGGCCTTCTTCTTGCCATTGCTTCCCCATAACTAATCAACTACCAGTTGGTTTTGCTTCCACATCGTCTCTCACAGTCACCTCCTTGCCCTTTCCCCATCCCTGTTTTAAGCCTCTATGTTTCTTACTCTTTTCCAGAGTAATCTTTCTAAAGCAGAGCTTGATCCATGTCACTCCCTTCCTTCAACAGCCTTTGCGCGTCTTTACAGGACAGGCCGTGCAAGAAAGCCGCATGCTGTGTTGTCCTGCCTGAGTAGCCTCAGTGCCCACCACACTCAGCACCCTGGGCACCATGTGTCCCAGACATCTGAACCATAGGTGGCAAGACCACGGATAGGTACTCTTGGGGATCCTCCTTAATTTGAAGTGAGTATAACTATATTTGTATAAAATTTTTATCCAACATTTCTTGGTATTTTGTAGCAGGAGGATTCTAGGTTATCTAGTTGGCCATATTGCTAGGTGTCTTTCTGCTTGTTCCAGTTTTCTACAAAGATTGGGAATGCAGATGTGCTTTGAATGACATTCTAGTGATACTCTAACTGTGTAGCTGTTGAAACTCTTTCCTGTTCTTCTTTACTTCTTCTGGTTTTATATTAAATCTCTATCCTTTGAGATAACTTATCTGAGCTACTGACATCTCTCAACTGGACTATTGACTGTTCTCCCTACATCGACACTTTTCCTCACTTCAGTCTAGTTGCCACGCTGCAGACAGAGCAGTTTATTCATTTATTTATTTATTTTCCCCATCAATACACACTTTTTTGATTATTTCAGCATATTATGGAGGTACGAAGGTTTAGGTTACATATATTGCCTTTGCCCAACCCAAATCCCATTCTCCTAAGTGAAGTATCACAAGAATGGAAAAACAAGCACCACATGTGCTCACCATCAAATTGGCATTAACTGACCAATACCTATGTGCTCATATAGTGATAACATTGATCGGATGCCGGGCAGGTGGGAGAGGGGATGGGGGGATGGGTATATCCACACCTAATGGGGTGGTGCGCACCGTCTGGAGGATGAACATGCTTGAAGCTCTGACTCTGGTGGGGCAAAGGCAATATATGTAACCTAAACATCTGTACACCCATAATATGCTGAAATAAAAATAAAATAAAATAAAGGATGAGTGTTGCTGTGGAAAAAAACTGACTTTTGAAGTTCAATTTCGAACTTGTCAGCAACGGTGTTTCGAGTAGAAGTCCATTTTCCACTTGCTAGCATCGTTATCTTTGAGGGAGGAGGCCTCTTAGAGCCCCAGGTTCCCAGCCCCCCATGTGGGGAGAGTAAATCTTAACGTGGGGCTGCAAGCTGGGCAACTGTGTCCTGAGCTTGGTGGCCGGGCTGTGGCAGGCCTGGCTGGCATCTCGGGACTTGGCGTAACTCAGCAGTCCCCAACCAGGGGCAAGTTTCCCCCCCGCCAGGGGACATTTGACAATGACTGGAGACTCTTTTCATTGTGAAAAATGGGGCGGGCGATACCACTGGCATTTCGTAAGTAGACACCTGGGATGCTGCTCAACATGCCACCGTGCGCATGACAACCCCTGGACAAAAAAGTCACCTAGCCCCAAATGTCCATGGTGCTAAGGTTGAGAAACTCTGGCCTAAATGAGTAATTACTTTTTTATAAAGCTTAAAAAGCTATTTTACATAGTATGTATTGTTACACACAAAAATGGCACCGAGGTGATTTTTTTTTTCTTTCTTACTCTGTAGTGTCTACATTTTCATAATATAGTATATATGCAATATAATTATATAATACATTATACATATTTTATATTTAGTTTATATTTTATATTAGATAAGTTATAATATGCAAATATATTTTATATTATATATGACAAATATATTTCATCTATTATTTTATACATATATATGTAAAATGACTATATATCCAGAATGGAGCGAGGAAGGCATGGACAGAGGGGGATAGTAGGTAGAAGGGTATACTGAAAACTGATCTTATGCCAGAGAGAAGAGAAACACCCCTCCTGGGGCCTGGACATCCTCTCACCCAGGCTGGGAACCACCTCCTGGGACACACCGCCGACCTCCTGGATTGGAGAACTGGAGCTGGAATTCAAGGTTCTACAAACATTCTTTAGGCGATCACAGAGCACACCAAAGTTTGAGAAGCAGACAGCATTAGCCCTTCCAGGTTTAAGCAAGAAAGCATTTTCCTACTTCTCACTGCAGCTGATGCCAGGCTCAGCTCTGAGCAACGTGCAGGAAAGATTCAAAGATTAAAAGTGCAAAAATTGGAGTGTACGGTCTAATCCACCCACCAAGGCTGGGCATAGGTTCTGAGTGTTCCAGCAAGGACTTGGCATCCTCTGCCACCAAGTTCCCTTTCTGAAAGTTAGGGATTGTTCTACACTTCACTCAACAATGGCTGCAATCTGCAATACTCTGCAATACTTCTTCTCGGAAGGGGACGTGGAGTTGACTCTGTTAGTATTTCCTTATCGAGTGACAGTCGTAGCGAGGTCTTAGATTGAGGACAAATTGGGCAGTCTTAACTCTCTCGCTCCTGATCGCAGTGTAAAAAATCCAATCAATTACTCATAAACTCTTGTGATAAGATTAATTTAATTTTTTTTCTTAAACAAAGAGTGTAAATTAAAAGAATCAGCTTGTTCCTTCCCACTCTGTAGTGACAAGATTAAAAATTAAATTTATACATATTTCATTTCTACATAATAAAGCCTTTTTGCAAAAAGAAAAAAAATACCACAGTTCATCTAATTAAATCAAAGAAAATTGCCTACAGCGATGTTACAGTATTACAATTAAGCCACTGCCAAAACCAGCCCTTGGAATTCTTAAACACCGCTCCGGGTTTAAAAACCAAGTCAGCTTTTGGTGGGTGTGTGAATTTTGGGGGTGACTTCAGGAAAATGTGGAGCCTTTTCTTACGTTAGTCTGTAAGGGTGGGAAAAGGGATTCTGAAGCTATTCAAGAGTCACTGATGCATTGAAGACAGCAACAAGATCTGTATTTTGTTACAAAAAAAAAAAATCAAATGAAAACAAAAAATAAAACTCAACCTAAAACTTGGGAGAAGTAAAGAAATAACTCAAGGGCGATCTCCCTTCTTTTCATCTCTAAGATACTAAAAGCATTAAAATGCATATAAAATCTTCAATAAAATCTTTGAGGTGGGATGGTTTCTGAAATTCGGTTAAGGTTGCCTCGTAATATTGATCACGTTGCTAGCGTAGACACGGTCAGTGTGTGGTCACAGCTTTTACAAGAGCTATAATGCCCAAACACAGCTAGAAACTTGTCACGACCCCAGCTAGACTCAGCCTGGGATTTGAGGAGGGCTGGCTCGGGGCCTCTCTTGCAGGGACTTCGTTAGCAGGAAGCCAGGCAGGTTGGTGGATGTCCTGAAGGCAGCAAAGAACCTCGGCATGTGGCCTCCACCTTCCGGCACACTATGTGGTCTCACAAGTTCCTAATGTGGTTTCTGATGACATTCTGGCAGGACTGAATTTTGTTCTTGGAAATCGGGCCCCGGAACAGGGGGAGGCTCACACACGCATTGGCCTGGGTCCTGGTTTTGGTGAATCATTCACGCTTTCTTTTAGGTCAAAGCAATTCTCCATGACAGGTGCTGAGCAAATGTTTACTGAATAAAAGTTTCTTTCAGCAGCAGCTTGGCAAGTAATTTGATGGGTCCTCGTTTCTTCTGCCTGGTGGAGGGGCGGAGTCTGAGCCTGGGGACCCTGTGTCTACTCCATGCTGGTAGCCCACTGTTGGTCACAGCTACCACAGGGCTTTGCAGCTTGCGAAGTGTGTTCCCCCAGTACATTGTCGTATGATCCTAACAACATCCTTGGGGCACGTGTGAGAAGGCCACAACCATTTATCTGAAACCCCGAAATCCAGAAAGCTCTGAAAGCCAGATGTTTGTTCATAAATTTGGCACAAACTGATATGGTGGCATAATGTCAACTAAACAAATGTGATAGTGTTTATAATCTTCATTGATCCCACAGGATTGGAATAAGCATAGTTTGGTGTACAGAGATATGAATGAGTTTAACTGCAGGGTGCTCTCCGGGCCCCCACTGGAGCTAGTGCACAATATACTTACCGTATGTGCACAGTTGCATGTATTTGTTATCAAGTGCTGTGTAACAAAGTACCCAGAACTTAGCAACTTAAAGCAACATGCATTACTCTTTTACAGTGTCCCTGGATCAAGAACCTGAGCGTGGCTTAACTGGATCCTATGCCTCAGGGTCGCTTAGAGGCTGAGGTCGGGGTTTAAGCCCAGGGTCCCTCGCACGGTTACAGTAAAGGTGTGGGTAGAGGCACAGATATCTCAATGTTTGACTGGAGCATCCTCTTCCAAGACCACTCACTGTGGTTGGCAGGATTCACCTTGCATAGGCTGTGGGACCAAGGGCCGCGGTTACGGTTACTGGCCAGCTATTGCCCGGAGGCTGCCTTCGGCTCCCTCCTGGGTAACTCTCTCCGTCCATCAGGCAAGCATACAAGAAGGCCCAGAGAGAGAAATACCAACAAGAGAGAAGTCACAGTCTTTGTAACCCCATCACGCAAGTGGCATCCCGTGCCTTGTCCCATATGCTTTCATTAGATGAGAGTCAGTAGGTCTATTCCACACCTAGGGTGAGGGGATTTCACGAGCACGTGAACGCCGGTAGATGGGGCCTTCAGGAGTTTACCAGAAGCTGCTGACCCCATTACAATTCACAACCTGAACCTCCTTGGGCTTTGATAGGCCTGTATTGGTGCCCTCACTTCACCAGGGGGAAAGAAGTGGTCAGCTGTTAGTGTTATCTTGTTCCAGGGCTCAAGACTGGCAAAGTGTGAGCAGACACTTGAACTTGAGCTCCTCCATGCTTACCCACTCCTCCCCTCGTGTGACAGGCTGCTAGCTCCAGCCTCGGTGCAGTGAAGTGTGGCCTGTGGGAGAGAGACACTCTCTGAGGTCCTCAGAGATTGTGGCTTGACTCTGGCTTCCATCATTTGCCAGCTGTGTGACGCTGGACAAATCACTCAGACTCTCTGTGCCTCAGATTGCTCATCTATAAAACAAGGATGCTACCATGCAGCTGGCGATGGTACAGGGAGGAGCATATGCCATCGTGGAAGGGTCCCGAATGCTGCTGGTGGCCCACGGCTGCCTGTGACTGGGAGCTCCTTCACCTGGGAGGGTCCCCTCACCTCTGCTGTCTCCTGCTTTGGGTGGCAGTGGTGGCACTGGCAGGGGAGGCCTGACCATCCCCATTTCACAGGCAGAGAGTGGGGAGCTCAGAGGATGCTATGCGATTTGCCAAATATCACCCACCTTGTCCTTGCCACTACCTGACAGAGTTTTCTGAGTTTGGTTATTAGCTTTATTGTTTCCACAACAAGGAAATGAGCCTCAAGAGAGAGAGAACCTCAATTGTCCTCTTCGCTGCTCCACCCCAGCACCCTCGTCCCTCGCTGCAGAGTCGTTGCTTTGCGGACATTCGATTGAAACATCGGCACGTGAGCCCACCGTCCTTCCATCCGCCTGCTCCTCGGCTCACATCAACTTGCTAGTCAGTGATGGACACCGAGGCTTCAGCACTTACTCGGTGGCTTTGGAGGACATAAAGGGGACAGCAGTTTTGAAAATCTCCATTCATTCATCCATTCACTCATTCATTCTTTTATTCATTTTTGGCTACTTAACCTGGGAGAATCTGATAAAAAGTTATCAGTGAATCTACCCAAAACCTCACAAATTCAGCAACTTTTAAAAAGGCTCTCAAAGGCTCTCTGAAGCCCATTCATGGGGCCCTGGGGAAGGGGCTGACTCTAGGGAGGAACCTGGGTGGAGAAGTTTTGTTCTCACGTAACGGAGCCTGCCCCTAACAAACACTGCACTTTTCTGAATCGGAAGACCACAGCAGTTGAGGAGAGAGAGTCTGAGGCTCAAATCTGCCCAGTCCTCTCAGCTGCTGAGTTTGGGTTGCAAGAGAGAACCATGTGGATCCCACCTCTCTCTTCCCAACCGCAGCTGTGGGGAAACACGCAAGGCGGCTGCAGGCAGCCCCTCCCAGGAGACTTGGAGCCGGGTTCCTGCCCATGTGGTCGTCCTTCTCCAGCCCACCCACTCCCCACCCCTCACCTTCCGCCAGGCGCACACAGGCTCCTTCAGGGCCCCATGTCTAGTCCCAAAGCCAGGGAGGCTGCACCTCCCAGGGATCCCCAAACAAAACCCGCCCCACTTCAGGAGTTTCAGATGAGGGGAAGAGAGCTCAGGCCACTCCCAGGAAGCACGGGGCTCTGATCAGGGCTGCAGGCTTTACAAGTGCAAACTTCTGCCCTGCTCCTTTGAGTTGCATGACCTGGGAAAATTATTCAACCTACCTGAGCCTCAGTTTCCCCATCTGTAAAATGGAAATGACATCAACACCTGCCTCTTAGATTGTTGTGAGGATTCAAGGAGTGCACTGTATACAAAGTAACTAGAGCATGCCTGGTGTACGGCGAGCAGTTTAGGGGTGTTCACCATAATAATACCAAATTTGCCTTTTGGTGACACTCATTCAAGCCTGCAATACGGGCCAGGTGTTTGCAAGGAGAGGCCCCACACCTGAGCCATTTACTTCGTGTCCTGGACCAAATTATTTAATCTTTTAAGGACTCAGTATTGTCACATAAAAATAATGAGTGAGTTGTCCTAAAGGATGGTGTTCCAGGGCTAGGGGCATAAACCAGCATTTCCTGAACCTGGACCCAGACAGAAACTTCATTTCTCAGCCTCCTTGATAATTAGGTGGAGTCACGGGCCTGTGTCCTGACCAAGGGGATGCTGATGGAAGATACCCTCCTGTCTCTCTCTCCTTCTTCAGGAGCTGTGAGTAGCCACTAGAAGGAAGCAGTGTGAGTCCCACCTGGCAGACAGCTACCTGGGAGGGCCACCCAACACACAAAGCCTGCGACATGTCCAAGGAATAATTCTGGGAGGGATTAGTTCTAAAATGTTCATTGCATATTTCTATATATGAGGTGAAGAGAGAAATTCAGCACCAATTCTTCTTAAAAGTAACAACAGCTTGGCTTGGGACTATTGAAACGTGAAAGCAAAATAGAAGAAAAAAAATAATAACAGCTAAACTCCCAGTGCTTGCCATGTGGCAGATGCTGGGTGGGGCCTTTATTCGCTTTGTCTCAATCCTCTGTTTTAATAATTATTGAATTTGGTGTTGTTGTTTCCCCGAATATATAGATAAGGAAACCAAGACTTAAAGGGCTTAGAAGACTTTCCTAAGGTCGCAAAGACACTAAGTAGTAGAGCCTACATTTAAAACCTGGGCTTTATGATTCCAAATCTGTGCGTGGCTTTAACCACACTGCTAGCCTGGTGTTTCTTCCTTAAAGGGGGCCACTCTCTACTGGTAGAAGCAATACACAAGCACAGATAACCATATTATGAGCTGGGGAGTTTTGAATGCCACAGGAGAGGGCAGAGACAGTGTTCTCAGCTGAGAGAAGGGCAGGCTCCCTAGTGGATGTGGCACCAGCCTAGAAATCTGCACTGTCATGTCCCGAACACCTGGACTCTGCATCATTCTCCAACCGCACCTGCTCTCTCCTCCATCAGGGTGGGTCTTCCTCTCCCTCCTCCTCCTCTCATTACCCAATCTTGCCTGTCCTGTCTATCCACCTGAGATCCTGTATTTTCTTGGAAGCTCTATGAAAACACAAGACTTTTCTACCCAGAGGCAGGTCCACACGTTTTGAAATGATTAATAGAAACCACAGCTGTCCATCTGGAAGTATGTGTCCACAGCCCATGGAAGGTTTCAGAGAGCAGTCGGGGTAGGGAGTCAAGGGCTGGTGTCCTGGGGCTAAGCACACTGCTGTGGACATGCCAGTGAGGACAGCTGGCCCCAGAGCTGGGGATGAAGCCTATGGAAGTTGCCCTCAGACCCCTGGGAGAGGTTATGGGTGTCAAGTGGGATTACCACAGTACACGACGTATCGCCTTCCTTGCAAAACTATTTGTGGTAAGTTACATTGGAAAGGCTTTAAATGTCTAGCAGGGTGACTTGCAATGTCTGAGATAGCAGCCAGGAGTATGTATCTTGATAAGGCTCTGTAGATGCCTCTAAGGCACACTATTAGATAATAAAGTCCGCTGTGGAATAAATGGGTCAGTCTCGTGCTTCAGCCGTGCTCAGGAGCCGAGGTGCGGAGAATTTCAGGTCAACAGAGAGAACATCCCGCAGTGCTGGCAACCTGGGAGCAGGTGCCTCAGGTGCACAGACTGTCAGGATCCAGCTGAGGCCACACATGACACCAGCAGAGCCCAGGCGCCGGTGCACATGCCAATCTCGCTGTCTGGTGTTATGCTTTTCTCCTTTGAAGTCTTCATCAGGTCATCCGCTCCCTTGCTCCTGGAAGGGGAGGATGCGGAGTCAGTGCCAAGAGCAGGCTTTTGCCCTCCGAGATCAGAATTAGGAATAATTACCACTGCTGTCGGCAGTGGAGAGAGAATGAGAAACCGCAACCTCAGAGACAAGGGGGCTCTGCTCAAAGCTGAGCGCGGCTCACAGTCCGGAGCAGGGACGAGAACAATCCACCCACACTCCCACCTGGGAAGTCCCCAGAGCAGCCGGCTCATGTCAGAGACACCACTGTCTTCACAGCGCACAAATGGAACCATCATCTCACAAAGAGGTTGGAGACAAAGGAATTCCAGCGGCAATTTGACTCAACTACCCAGCTAACTGAGGCAGAACAATCAGACTTATTTTTTCTCCCCTTGGGTCGCGCCACTAAAATAGAACATTTTCGGCGACTTGGTGAAGCAAATCAGAGCAGTGAGTTACATACTTTGGCTTTTCAAAGTGACTAGCTGCAATTGTGATAATTATTTCTACTGGATTACTGTGAGGTCACTTTGCTCAAAACTCTTAGTTCACACATGGGAAACTGAGGCACAGAAAGGGAAGAGGCTCGTCGGGGATCACGCAGTCAGTAGAGGCCTGGTGTCAAAATCACCTGAGCCCCGTGGTTTCCTGAAGAAGCTGACTGCTTGCAAGTCTCGTGGCAGCATCTCAGTGGCTGCAGTGGCCCAGCCTCAGAGCCAGGATGTCGCAAAGAAGAACCGAAGACCTCGGAGCAAACCCTGCGTTTCCTAGACGCAGGGAGACGGGGGCCTGTGACACAGCTGCCTGGACGTGATTTACTGAGAGAAGTCACACGGAACATATAGAAAATGTCAGACGTGTTTTAGCTGTTATCATTGCGCTCCATAATTTTGTAGAAACTACTGTTCGTGGAACTACCTACATTACATGCCTTTTCTTTACACACCAGCAAGTTAGGAATTCTTGTCCTGACTTTGTGGTGGAGGCATTGGGCTCCTAGAGGTGAAGTGACTTGCTGTGGCCATTGGATTCCCATGTGTAAGGGGTTGGCATTCAAACCCAGGGCTGTGTGGATGCATGGCGCCCAAGTGCCCCATCCCGCTTCTGGCATTCAGGCAGGTACATGCTGAAAGGTCATGGGAAAAGAAGTATAATATTGGGAGACATTTTAGGATCAGGATCATTTTACTTCTTCGGAAAGTGATAACTGGCTGGAAATAAATGGCGAGTGAAAACTCCAGACAGCTTGAAGGTCTTTCGTGCAGCAGTAGCTTGCCTTGCAGTTTTGCTGTGAAGTTTGTGCATCCCTTTCTCAGACTTCGGCTGAGCACTTACTATGCATCAGCCGCAGCACTAGATCTCGCGGAAGTCAGAGTGGGATTGTTCGCGAGCTCTGCTTTCCAAGAGCTCGAAACCAGATAGCTAAGACATATATACTTGTTCCTCCAAATTTCATAGTACATCTTTGCTCATTGTCACGTGACTTGCCGCTTCTAGTGGAAGCCGTGAAGTCCTCACCTCATTGACTTTGGGCTTGGCAAATAGGATGTGGGAGACATAAAATACATCGTGTCGAAGCCGAAGTTTTAAAAGGCACGACAAATTTCTTCCACTGCTCTTCTGCGTTCTTTCCTGCCAATGGTACATCCCAGAGGGTGTTGCTTCATCAGACCGGGGCCCAGAGTGGGGGAACACAAGTAGAGGGCTCTCCACCCCACGGAGCCACAAGCCAAAGCAGAGCCAACCAGCAGCCTACATATAACAGCAGTGAGAAGTCAAACACGGGTATGCATTGCTGAGACTTTGGGGCTGTTTGTTACAGAAGCCAAGCTGACTAACAGAGAGGGCATGAAAATGAGGCAAACCAATTTTAATACAAGGTAGAAGCTGAAGACTTCTAAGAGAAATACAAATAAGTTTTCTGGTATGTAGAAGCAGATTGCTGTTGTTAATAAAAATCAGAAAGGCCCTGTGGAGACGACAGTATGGGAGGTGAACACAGAATATAGTATCACTTGAACGTGGAAATAAGATGGGACAGATTCTGGGGCAGGAGGTTGGAAGGGGCGCAGTCTGGCAGGACGTCTGAGAAAAGCCTGTGTCTTCTCTGTTACCTTGCAAAACCTTTAGGATTGTACTCATTTTGATGAACTAGTGTCTATGTGCAGGATTTTAGAAACCTGGTCACAGTAGATTAATTTCTCCCCCCGGATGCAGTGTTCTCATGAACAGAGTGCATGACGCGGTGTCCGTTTGATGGGGACCCGGAGGCCTTCCGCAGGTTAGAAGTGAGGGGAAAGGAAGACACCAGACATCGGAGCTGGGCGTATGGCTGTTCTTGAGATTAAAGGGCTTTGTGGTTGTGGATTACGTCCCCCTCTACCTGGCCTCAATTTCCCTCCCCGTATACTGAGAGGATAGAGTGCGAATCTCTGAGGACGCATTCAATTCTGAAAACTCTGAGCTGCTAAGGATTCATTTTCATGAATGTTAAACTCGATTCCGGCTGCCAATTAAGTGTCATGTCACACATGCATAGGAGGTTGCTGTGATGACCCAGACGATGAAAAACATCGGCTTCGTCTATGATAAGGGTCTCCCAGTTAATTGCCGGTCTCCTCACTCCCCTGGGTTTTCTTATTTCTCATTCGTGTTAACCTTTAATTTTCCTCTGTCATTTCTTAAAAACTACATGTTTTCTTTGGGGAGCTTTTATTTCTCCCACCCTCTAAATCTTAACTGCTTAAAAACAAATGCTGAATTCCATATTCAGTGTCTTCCATTTCTGTCCTCCTTACTTCTTCCTCTAATTCTGAAATAACCTTAAGTTTCTCACTCTATGACAGTTTCTGAGCTGTTCAAGCTGAAAACCTGAGTTATTCCTGACTTTTATCTCATACACTAAAACTACTCCTTCCAAAGATTCTGTTAACCCCATGTTAAAAATATATCCGAAGTCTGAGCTCTTCTCCCAGCTCCAGCACCATCTCTGTATTCTCTCTTTAGTAGTTGCTGTAGCCTGACTGGCATCCTTGCTCTTTCCCTGGTCCCTGTGTGCTACTCTCCACGCTGCTGTCAAGGTGATACTTACAAAGTCAGTCTCCTATAGCACCCGTGAAAGCGGGCTGCTCAGCTCTCCTGCTGCAGTGCAGATAATTGATGACCACAGCTGTCGTCCCTCTGGGTCCACCACCACATTTGTGCCAAAGCTCCGATTCTCAATCCCAGTCAATGATCAATCATGGTCAAGGCACTAATGCAGGCCCATTTCTGCAGGTTGTAGAGTCCTACCAATCTGTGGCCTTGGCTCAAGGACGATCATTGCTTCGGCCAAACATTTCTTGGAACTTGGAACAGGCCAAGGCTCTTTCTATCCAATTCTCCTTCCTTCTCCCTCTTTTGTACAGAGGTCAGATACACACTGAGGGGTGAGGGCTCTCCTCACTCACCCCAGCACTCACAGTCATTTCCATCAATGCATTTCTAAATGAATTCCAAATAGAATTAATTCAAACAAATCCATTCTCCGACATATCATAATCAAACTGCTGAAAAATTGAGGCAAAGAAAAAAACTCTGAAAGCAGCCAGAGAAAAATGACATGTTACTTTAAGAAGAACAATTATATGAACAATTAGAGGTTTCTCATCTAAAATCTCAGAGGCCAGAAGGACATGGGCGATATTTTTGAAGGGCTGGAAGAAAAGAACTGTCAGCCTAGAGCTATATAGCCAGTGAAAATATCCTTCAGGAATAAAGGTGAAATAAAGACATACTCCGATAAAAGAAAACTAAGAGAGAATTTGTCAGCAGCTATCTCTAAAATAAATGCTAATGAATGTTTTTTAAATGAAAGGAAAATGATACTAAAGGAAAACTTAGAATATTTAGAATGAAGCAAGAGCAATAAAAATAGTAAAATTATGGACAAATATAATTGATTATTCCTTTCCTCTTAAGATCTTTAAAATACATATGACAATTGCATGCAAAAATTGTAACATTGCCTGATGGGATGTTTTCAATGTTTTTAGATATAATGCACATAAAAATAGAAAATAAAACAGGAATGGGAGAGTGTAAAATAACCTGCATGGTGCTAAGATTTCAACATTCCATTTGAAATGGTAAAATCCTAAGTACAGTGTGAAATGTTAAATATATGTATAGGAATCCTTTGGACAATCACTAAAAAACAGTAAAAGAGATACAGTCAAAACCTCAATAGGTGGATTAAAATTATTTAAATAATCCAAAATAATGTAGGCAAAAGAAAACAAGGGAATAAAAGAGGTAAAAAATAATAAATAATAAAATGGCAGACTTGACTCTGATAAAACCAATAATTGTGTTAAAGATAAATAATTTGAATATGATAGTGAAAAGACAGAGAATGTCAAAGTGGATAATAAAAAAAAGTAAGGTCCAACTATATGCTGCCTATAAGCAACTCACTATAAATATAATGATAGAGATAAGTTAAAAGTAAAAGAATGAAAAAAAAAAAAGATAAGCCATAAAAACACTAATTGAAAGAAAGATATAGTGGCTACATTAATATCAAACAAAGTAGACTTAAAAGCAAAGAAAATTGCCAGGTAAAAAGAGAGACATATATAGTGATAAAGGGTCAATCTACCAAAAGACATTACATGCTTAAATATGTGTAAACCTAACAACAGAGCTTTAAAATGTATGAAATAGAAACTGATAGAGTGAATAAAACTGAACATGGGAAATCAATAGAGAAAATAAAGGGAACCATAAGCTCATTCTTTGAAAACAGTAGCATTGATATACCTCTAATCAACCAAAAAAGAGAGAAAACACAAATTCCTAATATCAGAAATGACAAAACAAAGGATATTACTACAGACTCTAGAACAATAAGGCAATATACATAACCTAAACATCTGTACCCCTATAATATGCTGAAATAAAAAAATAATAATATAATAAAATATATGTATTTTTAAAATTGCATTTCATATTTAAGCAAAAAAATAAAGGTTCCATTTATTTACAATAACATTCAAAAATGTTATGGTACATAACATAAATGTATATGATACCTATAAATAGTTCTGTTAAAGGATGTGCAACACCTATATTAAAATATTAACACTTTACTGAATTTTTTAAAAGACCCAAGTAAATAGATAGATACACCATGATTGGCAACGCAAAGCCTTGATATTAAGATCAACGTGTTAAATCTTCTCAAACTGTTCTATGGATTCAACATAATTCCAATCTAATTCCCAAAAGGTTGTTGTATAATTTGATAAGCTGACGCTAAAATCGGTGTCAACGTACAGAGCCTTAAGAACATCCCAGACATTCTTGAGGAAGAAGTTGGGTGGCAGATCTTAACCCTGCCAGATTCCTAGCTTTATGGCATTAATAAAGTTAAAGTAATTAAGACTCTGGTATTGGAGCAAAGACGGGTAAATCGTTCAGCGTAACCAGAGAGAGTCCAGATAGGGATACACATGTTGGGATTTGGGATTTGCTAGAGATGGCATTTTTGAATAACGGGGAAAATGACTAACACGTGAGTAGTCTTGATCACTTTGTTGTTCATAGGGAGACAAATACATCTCCACTTTACACAAATTCCACATGCATTAAAAACCGAAATATAAGGGAAAACAAAAAATCATAGATATTTGAATATTTTTTATAATACCTAAACAGGGAAGAACTTTATTCCTTTTTTTTTTTTTTTTTTTAAGAAACAGTGTCTTACTCTGTGGCCCAGGTTGGAATGCGGTGGTGCGATCATAGCTCACTATAACATCAAACTCCTGGTCCCCCAGCAGACAGAGCCGGGGGAAGCTGTACCTCCTTTTCAAACTCAGCCTCCGAAACCGTGCAACAGCATTTCCTGCCCGTGTCTCTTCATCAAGGCAGTCACAAAAGCCCACCCACTTTAAAAAGGAGACACAAATTGATTGCATCTTTTCACGGGGGAATATGAAGTTTCTGGAAGAACATGTAGAACTGGAAATGTTGTTGTAGCCATTTTTGGAAAATGCAGTTTGCTCCTGTGTACTCTGTGGTCCACCAGCAGACTGGCTAGGATGCAAGTGGGAGCCAGGACAGAGGTGAGCAAGAATCAAAGTTGGAGACAGGTGCAGAACCCCCTTAGGTGTAGGCTAAGGTACTTAGGTTTGGTATAGAAATTAAAGGGAATCATAGAGAACTCAAACCTCAAAGGGTGACAAGGAAAAATTACTGTTGAGAGGAGATGACCTTTAGCAATACGAGAAGGATGGATGAGTATCAGGTGGAGGAACATCGGGATGGTGCCTTGCCCGGCCAGGCAGATGTAAGAGGACCTAGGGGTGGCTATAGGAATCATGAGAAAAGAAATTAATATGGAATGTGTAAAGGAGAAAGATGAGGATAGGGAGCTTGTAGGTGGGACGTCCATGCATAACCATCAGTCACCAAAAGGCCACAGGACTCAGGGTGGCATCTTCATCTCTAAACAGGATCATCACGAGGAAGAATTCCTGAAACCCCAGACCGTCGCCTCTCCAAACCATCTCACCAGGCAGCCAGGCTCCACTGCACTGCAGGCAGAATGTGATGTCCTGTCAGAAGGGAAACTGAATAATTTAGAGTGATATCATCCATAAATATTTAATAATATGAAAAAAATGTTCATGAGACAATGTTAAGTAAAAAAAGAGGCAGATTGCAAAATAGTGTATGTGCACAGAAAGAAGGAAAAGAAGATGCTCACTAAAATATTAACAGGATTTATCTCTAGGTGGGGAAATTACCATTTACATTTTCTTATGTTTACTTTTGTTGGGTAGGTCTCAGTTTCTATGACAAAAAATAATTAACTTTTTAATGAGTAAAAGATAGTAATTGTTATATATTGTTTTTGAAAGAATCCAGCCTTAGTTTTAAACAGAACCATGGAGAGCACGTTTGAATGAGATTTATTCAATCAGCCCTATACTATAAAATTTTATGTCCTCTGTTAGGAGCTTTGCTTAACTAAAGCTGTTTTTTCTTACCTATTAAAAAAAGCAGTCACTCTCAAAGTGTCACCCTCTTCCTAGGTTCAGGAAGAGGATGGCAAGGATGCCAGGGATGGCAAAAGTGTTTACATAATAAAACTAGCATGTTATTTATTTGTCACCAAGCTGGCATTTGCACTGATGGCCCAAAAGTGACACGGGGTAAAACTGCTGGCTCTCTCACATGAATCAGGGGCTGGCATCAGACTGTCCTAGTAGTTATCATATTTACTGCCACATACTTGCAATAAAAAGGGGGGGATAGTTTTGCTTAAATATTTCCTAGATAAAGGCACAAAAAATATTAATTGTATTGAATCTTCACTCTCGAGGACACATTTTCTTAATATTCTATGTCACAAAATGGCAAATATACTTCTGCCTGCCCAAATACTTGAGAAAGCAAATGTGTGATCATTTGAGTTACAAGTTGAACTAACTGCCTTTTTCATGGAGTTGCCATGAGATGAGCGATTGACAAACTACCCTTGTTATTAAACTTGGGTATGTGGCAGACATATTTTTGAAAATGAGCAACATGAGTCTCCCACTGCAGCAAATAACAATTAATAACATTTATTGCTAAAGACAAAATTTGAACTTTGAAGGAAACAAATAGACCTTTTCAAAACTTGTACCTTCTACCGTGAGCTTGACTGCTCTCCAATAATTAAAGACTTTTCTTGATGAGATGGTAAGTGATTTGTTTTTAAATATCACGTAATAAAGTGAGTCCACATTTGGAAGTTCAGCATAACTCAATTAGGCAATATTTTCCAACCAATCAATGCAAGATGTTATTAAGATCGTGCATGAGAAAAATATCTATTCAAACTAAAAGATAGTAAATGTAACAGGATATAAGCTTATCAATATGGTTTCAGATTCTACATGACAAATAACCTTTAAGAAACTACCACTTGTTGAATTTGGCATAGTAGAAAAGAAAAACATCTAGAATTACCTGAAAAGGCTACTAACATACTTCCTTTTCCACCTCCATTATCTGTGTAAGGCCAGATTTCCTTCTTATACTTCAACCAAAGCAGCGTATCCCAACAGCTCGGATGCAGAAGACAGAATGGGACTCTAGCTGTCTTCCATCCAGCCAGATGTTAAAGAGATTTGCAAAACTGAAGCACAATGCCACTTCTCAAAACTTATTTTTATTGAAAGAAACTATAACTTTTTGGTTTAGAAATATGGTTGTTTTTCACTAAAATGTTACTTCCTTAGCATGCAATGGGGTTATTAGTGATAATTTTAAAGAATTACTAAATTTTAAAAAAATTACCAGTTTTAATTTTGATGACAGTAAATGTCAATGTGTGTAATCCACATAAACATTGCTCTTTGGGCTCCTTGATAATTTTGGGGCTAAAAGGGGTGCTGAGACCAAAATATTTGGTAGCCTGAACATTATAGAGAAACAACTAACAGGTGCAGGGGAGAAAATTCCCTTCTTTCTGGATGTCTTTGTATCAGGACCTTGTATCGGGAGGTGCAATATCCATCCTGAACAGCAGGTGAAATCGCTGAGGGGTTGCACAGCAGAACCGGGGAAAAATAAGGCCCTTCCTGATGTCACTGAGCAGCTGAGCCAATCGACTGTATTTACTCAGCTTTGAGTGTCTCATTCTATGAGATGGTGAGAATATTCTGATTGTTCAAACCGCTCTTAGGTTATTCTGTTATTGGAGCTAAAGGCATCCTAACGGCTACACAGACCGTGTCACGTTGCAGGATGGAAGGGCCAGACAGTTACCCAGCTGTGCCGTCCTGTGCTCTGTGATCTGATGTGTTTTATCCCCTGCAGCCCTCACAACCAACTTTGTGAAAACGGCTCTATTGCTCTTATTTAGCAGATTTGACAACTGAGGCACAGGATGTGTGTGTTGATTATCCAGGGTCACACAGATAAAGTTGCAATCAGTACTCAAACCGTGATGTCTTTGACTTCAAAGACATTCAAGTCTGTTGCTTTTCTACTGTAAACTTCACTAGGTTTAATAGCCCACGTGGGTATTTCCAATCATACCACATATAGACATTTCCGAGTGCTTTCCAAACACCACCGTAATCTTTTAAATTTAATAATCAAATAAAATTGAGCTTTGTTTGTCTTTAATTCTCAATTTTACCTCCTAATTACCCAGGAAGTAAAGTTTATTTCTTGCTGTACTTGCAGAATTGTTTTCATATTCCATACAACTTTTTTCACTGTTTTTCTGTTTGTGTTGCCGGTGGACTGTCAATGCCAGCACACGGCTTGCCTTGACTTACAGTGGGGGTTTTGTGCTAGTAAGTCTAGTGCTGATAACTTCACAGAGCGTTTGTGTGAGCCAGGCACTTGACGCATATTGCCGCCCTTCCTGATGGCATCTCTTGGATGTGGGTATTGCCATCCCATTCTACAGATGAAGAACTGAGGTTCGGCAAGGCCGACCTATCCAAAGACACGTGGATAATTCATGTCTGACCCGGGATTCAGGCACGCTTCCTTCCGGCAACAGTAAGGAGCAACAGCTGAAAAGTTCTTAAACCATCTCCCACTTAATACTTCTAATGATAAGAAAGTCATTCTTTCCTAAAGAATCTGTTCTCTTACAGACAAGTCTAATAATTATAAAGTTGTTCCTCAGGAAGATTTGCATTTGCACTCCAAATCCTATGATGATGAGAACCCTGATACTCAGGTTCTAGTGACAACTAACTGAGCCCTGCAGAGGCAGAGCAGATGAGGTAGAAGAGCACACCAAAGTCCATTTATCTGTTCATATTGTCCTGATAATAAACATTTGGATCATTTTGGGTTTTGACTTTAATGAATAAAGCTGCTTTGAAAATTTCACTTTTAGTCTGTGAATATGGTAAATTTCACTAACTGATTTTCAAAGGTTAGACCAACTT
This sequence comes from Lepilemur ruficaudatus, assembly GCA_963574885.1. Classification (NCBI taxonomy): domain Eukaryota; kingdom Metazoa; phylum Chordata; class Mammalia; order Primates; family Lepilemuridae; genus Lepilemur; species Lepilemur ruficaudatus. The sequence continues at coordinate 27,246 of CAUYRT010095321.1, forward strand.
TGCATGCTTAAGATAAATACCACTTGCTGATGTCACATTATCTTTTTTATATATTGCTATACTTTATTTGCAAAAAAAGTGTTACTGTTTGTGCATCTGTGTTCATGAAAGCTATTGACATTTTATTGGTAACGTATTTGTGTGGTTTCTTTATCAGAGAAGTTCTGACCTAATAAAATGAATTTGGAAACGTTTTCTTATATATTTTCTGAAAGAGTATGCATATAGTTCCTATTAATTGTTAATTGAATCTTGGTAAAATTTACAAGTGAAGCAATATGGACCTGGAACTTTCTGTGTAGGAAATTTTGACAATCTTAATTCATTCCTTCTTTTGTAAGCTTTGTCTTTTAAAAAATTTATCCTTTTCATCTAAGTTGTCAAATTTATTATAATAAAGTCATTCATTATATTTCCTTATTATCTTCTTGATAGCTATAGGTCTCAGGATCTTTAATAATGCCTTTTCTTTTATTTCTAGTATCGGTAATTTCTCCTGTCACATGTACACACCATGCTCTCCCCCTCTATCTCCCTCTCTCCTTCTCTTTCTTTTCTGCATCAGTCGGACTAGAGATTTCTTTTTTAAAAACACCAGCTTTTGGTTACAATGAATTTTACTACTGTTTTCTGTTTTCCATTTAAGTGATTTCCCCTTTTATCATTAGCTTTTACTTCTTCTTACTTTGGGTTTAATTTCTCTTTTCATTATAATTTCTTAAAGTGGAAGTTTAGATCCTTAATTTTATAACTTTTTTCTAATATGTAAGAATTTGACTCCATAAATTTTCCTCCAAGCACTTTTTTAGCTAAATCTCACATATTTTCTTATAACTTTATAATTTATTTCCTCTTTTTATTTTTAATCAACTTCTTTGTATTTAAAGAAATTTATCTATAAATAACATATGGTTCTTGCGTTGTATCCATTTTGGGAATGACTATCGTATTTGTCATATTTAGGGAATTTATATGTAATGTGATTATCAATTTGGTTAGATTGGAATATTCTGTCTTGCTATTTGTTTCCCATTTGTCCCATCTGTTCTTTGTTTCTCTCCCCCACCCAGCCCCCCGCTTTCTTTTGAATTGGGTATTTGTTGTGATTCCATTTTTCTGAGGTTTAACCTTCTGGCTTTCTTTATTTTATTGTTTTTTTTTATTTTAATTGCTACATGAATTTATCCCATTCTATTTTTAAATGTTATATCACTTAAAATATGAAGTAAGCACTTTAAAACAGAATGCTTGCAATTTCATCCCAAATATTTAAAAAAAATTTTTTTGAGATAGAATCTCTCTGTGTTGCCTGAACTAGAGTGCAGCGGCATCATCATAGCTCACTGCAACCTCCCTCAAACTCCTTCCCACCTCAGGCTTCCGAGTAGCTGGGACTAGAGCCCCACACAACCATGACCAGCTAATTTTTCTAATTGTTTTTTTTTTTTTTTTTGTACAGAAGAGGTTTTGCTGTTTTGCTCAGGCTGGTCTTGAACTCCTGGCCTCAAGTGAGCCTCCTGCCTTGGCCTCCCAAGTGCTGGAACTACAGGCATGACCTGCTGTGTCCAGCCCCCTCTCACATCTTTTATGCCACTGTTGTCATATATGGTTTACTTCTGTGTTGTAACTGTCACCGTGTGTATGTGTGTGTATATCTTTAGTGATACAAATATTTTTTTAAGACATTAAAAGCTAAAAATAGCATCAGTTTTATTTAGATACATGTATGATACTCTTGGCAGTCGTCCTCCCTTTATGTGAATCGGAATTTTCACCTGATACTATTTTTCTTCTTTCTGAAGAACTTTCTTTAGCACTTCTTATTATGCGAGTTAGCTGGAGATGGATTTCTCACATTTTTTTAAATACAAAAATATCTTAATTACATCATCACATTTGAGGGTATTTTTGCTGATAGCATTCTGAGTTGACAACTTTTTTTCCAGCATTTTAAAGATGTCATTCCACTGACTCCTGACCTCTGTCATATTTAATGAAAAATTCCTGCCACAATTATTACGTTTATTCCACTGTATATAGTATATATTTTTCTCTGGCTATTTTTAAGATTTTCTCTTTATTTATTGTTTGCATTAGTTTGGCTATGATGGCTCTATAATGCTATCTGTTTACAATTTCTTGGGCTTCTTGGTGAGTGACAAAATTACTAGATCACCTTAGTCCCATGGTAGCTTGGGTTGACGCTTTTCTAGGACAGTTTGTTTGTTTTTTCATTTAGTCATTTCTCTTATTGTGTAACACTTTTTTGATAAGAAGCCCAAAATTTTTACCAAATCCCTCTAATTTTATGGGACTTCAACTCCAAATTGTGTCTTCCCAGTGATGGGCAACTGTTAACACTACTCATTTCTTCAGCCCTCAATTATTGGATTCTGCTGGGCTTCTTGGAAGCTCCCTTTTGTTTTTCCTATATTCACGAAGTTTAGGTGTCCGGCAGAGATTTAGAAATAAGGGGCTTGCAGACTTTGGGCCTTCCCTGCCTGTGGCTGCCTCCATTCTATCTACGTCCCATCGATGTCCAGCCTTGAAGTCACACTTTCTTCCTCTTCTGCCCAGTAAGTCTGCTCTCTCATGTTGCAGGTGCCTTCCCCCAGGTCTTCAGCAAACTGGGGAGCCCTTCACAGTAAAAGCTGGCTAAATGTGGAACTTGCCTAATGTACCTCTCTTATTTCAAAAATCATATCTGCCTTCTTTCGCTTGCTCTTCAATCCCTTCCATTTTTAAAAAATATGTTTTTTTGCAGAATTGCAATTGTGATTACCATGAGGGGAAGTCCAATGCAATTACTCTGAGATGACAAGAATGGGAACTCTCAGAAATATTAATACCAACAGACAGTTTTGTGTGGCTGTGGTTCTCTAAGTTTAGAAATTTTCACTTAACTGTTTATCAGGAACACAAACCTGGCCCACAGAAAAGACAGAAGAGGAGTTTAAGGTAGAACAGAAGTGACATTTATTCAGACCCTACCTGGTGCCAAAGGCTCAGTAAACAACAATACTTAAGACAATTACCTCCTCGAGCAGGTGACGTGTTTCTTATGATCCTATGAGTAAGTTACCTTGACTTATACAAAGCAGTAGGTTTTAGATGTGAGATAACCAGCATTCAAATAATTGTCTAATTTCAAAGCTTGCCATCTTTCCATTTATCTTTTATTATTACCAGATATTTCTGGGATTCCTAAGACTCAACCGTATCGACAATGTGAATGTTCCCATCTTTCAGGCCCACGTAGAGGGTACCGAAACATAAATGGGAAATTTATGTCATCCTGATTGGCAAATGCTGGTTGTCAGTAGTTTATGTGGAACTCTGTTTATAAACAATCTTGAGACTTCTTTAGAATTCAGTTGAAAATATATTTTGTAAAATATTAATAATGTCTGCCATATACACCAAAGTTGGAACTGTGAGTACAAGTATAAGGTAACAAATATGAATTGTAAATGGATATTTCCCTTTTTGGGAAAAATAATTGATTAATATAAATAGAAAGAAAGAAAGAAAGAAGGAAGGAAGGAAGGAAGGAAGGAAGGAAGGAAGGAAGGAAGAAAAGAAAGAAAGAAAGAAAGAAAGAAAGAAAGAAAGAAAGAAAGAAAGAAAGAAAGAAAGAAAGAAAGAAAGAAAGAAGGAAAGAAACGAGAAAGAAGATGATAAGGGTCTTGGGAAGGGGTGACCTTCACCACGAATGTCGACTCTGTGTTCTGATTCCACTTTTCTCTCTGAGTGAGTCCAACTCTCTGGGCAACAAAATGAGGTAGGAAGAGCAATTTAAGCATCAAGGCTCTTCAGGAGAATCCCAGGACAATTCACACGGGAAAGGAACTTCTGTTATGCCCCAGTTAAGTTTCTTCTGGGCAGTGTTGCCTACAGAATCCTCAACGTAGACGCCAACTACTACGACGTAGTTATCACACTAACTTTGACAAATGACTACGTGGAACTGTGGAGAATACAGACTCGTGTTTACCCTCATGATAACGTCTCACCATGCCAGACACCTTTGGAAGCCTAAGATAAATCGACACACTCAGGGAAATTTTCAGGTGTGTTTATTTACATAGGTTTTGTGATTATTACAATTGCATTCACTGTTAGCTTTGTAGTTATTCGTTGTTATTATTTCCTATGTGCCACACAACACATACATCTTATGTCATATTTTTCTACATCTTATATTTTGCTTTATTCATTCATTTAATCCACTTGTCTTAGTCCATTTTGTGCTGCCATAATAGAATACATGAGATTGGGTAATTTATCAAGAACAGAAATTTCTTTCTCACGGTTCTGGAGACAGAAATCCTAGATCAAGGGGCATATAGGTTTGGTGTCTGACAAGGGCCTGGTTTCTGTCTCCAAGGTGGCCCCTTGAAGGCTGCATCCTCCAGAGGGAAGAAATTGCTGTTCCTCATGTGGCAGAAGAGAGAAAACACCTCCTAAATGGCCTGGCACTATGGCCTGGAAGCTTCCCCCCATTCCCAATCCCAGCCTATACTTAACTCTGGCCTATGACACTCAATTAATGATGTTATCACAGCATAAAGGAACAGGCAAAGCTGTCCCATAGGAAAGATGACAATTTTCCTCTCTCTTAAAATATTACTATTCTCAGGTAATTCTGAAGTGATCCAACTTCAGAATGAAGTCAGAAATCTGGAAGCTTCTTTTAAAGTCAGGCATGGAAACTCTGTTACATTTGACTGTAGTGAAGTGACTTCAGCTATTTTCTCCCTCTAATATCTGGGGTTCAGCCAACCGCAAGACACTTGTTCTCTGTTCATTAGTAAATTAATATATCTGGAAGCAAAGATTGTCTTTGCGAGAAGCAGATTCACTTTTCTTCAGATGTAATGAAATTATGTTTGGGGAAGACTCTGTTGATGTCCAAGCATCTTTATGAGCCTTTTAAAGTCATTGTTTTCCTCTCGCAAATGAGAACTTGCTGATGCCAAGGAGTAATGAACTGGAAAACCACATGGTGACAGTTGGTTCTTAACTTGGCCCTGGCGTGTTAGGCCGGTGGAGGAAGCAGCTTGTGATTTCCTTACTTCTTGCTTTTCTTTTTGTCCCTATTTTTCCCTCTTTTATTCCATCTCCTCTGTTATCTCTCCCACTTCCTTCCTTTATCCCTTATGTGATAAATGCAGGCTTTGGAATAGACCGGGTACAAATTTCAACATGCCACTTAGTTGCGTGGTCAATTCTGTATGGTGGGCTACTAACATTTAATCTCACTGAGTATTGGTTTTCTCACCTGTGAAATGGTAATGATACACCAGTTCCTCACTTGCTTCCTTCTGGAAGAATCCATCTTTGATTCAAGAGTCCAACTCTCCCTCATGCAACTCCTGTGACTCGGAGGGCTGGACAAGACCTCGAGATCCACCAGTGAGGCTTGAATGGTGGAAGCCCATAACATCCCTCCACAGAGAAAGGAGCCCAGGAAGCCAAGCCTGCAACTGTCAGAGCTTGGGGCCAGTTGCAGGTTGGCTGCGACTCCTCACTCTGCCACATGAGAATTGTGCTGCCTTGGAGCTTCTAGAATCCATCGTGTGACTACATGGAAAGCCACCCTGAAAACAAGGCTGTCACACCCAAAGAAGGCAAAATAAAAAGAGACAAATGTAGCTTCATCCATGATCATGTTCTATGCCCACTGTGGACCTAGCCTTCCTGCCATGTGAGATAATTTTCCTATTCTTTAAGCCAGTTTGGAGGGTTGTTTTGTTTTGTTTTGTTTTTTCTAAAGGTATCCTAACCACAGGAAGGTAAAAATCAAACACAATTATTAACACCCATGCAATGAATGGTATGTGCTAAGTCCTCAAAAGATGTTCATTAATCTCCTTCCTCTATTTCACTCTGCCTTACCCTTTTCTTTGTTCACTCTTTCCTTTTCTTCTCTGTAACCCGAACACCTCTTGGCATTACCAGGCCTGGAAATTGACAGGAAGCATGACGAGGTTGTTAGGATTTCTTGGCTTCCAAGAAACAAGAGACCCTCCCAATTCTCTGAATGCCTGGAGGGTTTGGTGTCAGGATACAAATGCACAAAAGGAAGCTGGATTCTCATCCACTTGTCTGGCCTCTAGGACATTTCAAAAATAGTGGGAAAAAGGAGGAACCATGGTATAGTCAGGCCTCAGGATCCAGTGCTTCCCCAAACACTGAGCACTCTCTTTCCGCCCTCAGTATAAACAAATACTCCCTATACCAACTGTCTCTGTCTCAGCCTCTCCTGCTCTAACCCAAAATTGAAAAGATCTAATGGATACATGATACCAGGTAAGCAAAGCTCTTAGGCCACCAGTCACCCTGGAGAATGGCTGGCTACAAGCCACTGTTCCTTCCTGAGTCCAGTCACTTTGGCCAGAGCTCCTGGATCACACAGCACAAGACACAACCCATCCACATTCACTCACACAACTGTCATCCATCAGAGAGTTGCGCACTCACCCCCTACTAGATACTGCTCCAAATTTAGGTCCTAAGCTAAATAACGACATGGCTTTCCATGTAAACCTTACTGTGAAATGAGGGAGGTGGGGACAAACAGACATAAGTCAGGTTCGAACAGACTTATGTCAGATAAGAACAATGAAGCCCAGGGTGGGAGGGTAGAGGTGACATTTTGTGGGGGGGGAGGGTGCTTGATGTTTGGTGGGCGGGGAGCGCCGCCGTGCACCAGTCAGGATCTCCATGCAGTGTGGAGCGCACTACTCGAACACTGGAATCAGAGTGTCCCAGGCAAGGAGAACGTCTGGTACAAATGTCCTGAGTCTGCAATGTGTTTGGTTTGTTGGAGGAACGTCCACAGGCCCATGTGGTTACAGTAATGTGAGAACAGCCAGTGCGGTTGCAATAAAGTGAGAACAGGGAGAGAGGAGACGAGGGGAGATGGTGGAGAAGGTGCCCCCTCCTCTTCTCAGTGGTGGCTCTGAGGCTGGTGATTTTCCTCAGGGGATGTCACACTCACGTGGCCACCCTGAAGTTTGCTTGGCATCTGTGGCAGAGGGAATTGAAAGCGGTGTCTTGGACTTCCAGGTCCCACCGAATGGGGGACTTGTACCATTAGTGGATTGAGCACTTCCTTCCTCAGCTCCTGGTGCTTTTCTGTAGCTCTTGTTCCTCCCACCCTGCCCTTTCCTTCTGAGACACCTTGCACTGCAGCTGGAAGGAGTGTCCCAGGGCTACCTGAATGTCCAGCATCACTGTGACACGCCTTACGCACCAGAACCTCGCGACTGGGGGGACAGGTGCTCTATCTTGTTCCAGGTGTAAACACACAGCTTTGATGGGCACTCAGGAAATCCTGGTGACTGGCAGACTCTCTGTGTCCAACCTTACAGATGCTCCTTGACTTACGATGGCATTATGTCATAATAAACCCATTATAAATTGAAAATATGACACGTCAAAATGAATTTAATGCACTTCACCTACTGAGCATCGTAGCTTAGCCTAGCCTACCTAAACGTGCTCAGAACATTTACGTGAGCCTATGGTTGGGCAGAATTAGCTAACACAAAGCCTATTTTATGATAAAGTGTTGGCTAGCTCATGCAATTTGTTGACCACTGCACTGAAAGTAAAAAACAGAATAGTTATATGGGTACTCAAAGTAGTGTCTACCGAATGCAGATCACTTTCTCATTATCATAAAGTCAAAAATAAAAATCGTAAATCATATCATTGAAGGAGCACAGGGAACTTCACCCCAAAATATGGCTTCCTGCTATAAAGACTCATTTGAATTAGAAGAGACTTTTCCTCTATCCACATAAAGACCCAACAGACCCACCGATGAGAATAATTGTTTTTTCTACCCACCCTTCTGTCTTCAAACCTCTACCTCTCCTAAAACATAGACTGAAGTTTCTAATCTACCTAAAGTCCAGACCTACCACAAAACAAAGCAGAACAAAACCAATTACCTCTGGTCCCTTCCCTGAGTTTTCATTAACTGAGCCCATAGCATAGGAAGGAAGACTAAAGTCATCAGTAGACCTGGACAGACTTGCTTGCAAACCATTGTCTGTTCTGTGGGTCCAACAGGCTTTGTCCCAGACCACTGTATGTTCTTCAAGCCCCTTGAATTTCTTTAAAAATCATTCACTATCCCCCTAAAACCATCCTCACTTCCCCATCTCCCTCTCCCCTAAGAAGCAGAGTACATAAATACCTGTACCCCACTGGGATATTGGGCAATAGCTCTGTGATTCTGCCCATGCGCAGAGTAGTAATAAATTTATAAAGCCTTTTCTCTTATTAATCTGCCTTATTTTGAGTTGATTTTTCAACAAAACTTCTGATGGCAAAGGGGAACTTCCCTTGGCCCCAACATCATTGTAAATAGCACGTCTTCTGTACCTACCTGACCTTCATCCGAGCTCCTGTCAGTTCTTACACGCTCAGGGTCCTGAAAATTGGAGAATGGTTTCTCCCCTGTTCTATTACAGAGATCTCTCTTGGGAAGCTTGATTAGCTTGAATTTAACATGAGTTCAAATTTTTATTTGATTTCTGTGATATAATAAAAAATTTTGTCTTTGTCCCTAGTTTGTGATACAGAGCCCTTAAAACCCTTGAGATTTCCTGAATGATAAGAGCATCTTTTGTAAGCCAAGATGACTTTGGAGGTGCAGGAAGCACTAGATAGCTCAGGTGCAGGGCTGGTGGCCACAAGACCAAGCCACAATTAAAGGGTTATAACTTTTAACCCCACCCTCTCCCTTCCCAAGGAGAGTTGTTGATCGGTCATGCCTACCTACTGCAACCTCCATAGAATCTCCTAAAGGATGAGGTTCCAGGAGCTTCTAGCTCAGTGAACACAGCAGTGCAGCATGCTGGGAGGGAGGTCTGTGCCACATGCTGGGCTTCACCATACCTTGTCCCATGTGTCCCTTCCATTTAGTTCTTTCTGAGCTGTATCTTCTATAATAAGGCGGTAACCATAGGTAAAGAACTGTCCCCAGTTCTGTGCATCATTCTAGCAAAATTATCAAGGGCGTCGTGGGAGCCCTTAAGTTTGTAGCTCACTGGGTGGGTCACTTGGGGCCACCACCTACACTGGGATTCTTCTGAGCTCATCCTTGTGGGATTGGGCCCTTTACCTGTGGGGTCTGTGCAAACTCTAGGTAGTTAGTGTCAGAACTGAATTAAATTGCTGGACCCCCAGTTAGTGTTGGGAAAAAAACCCATACAGTTCCTTAAAGGTAGTCTGTTAGCTCAACATTCTTAATTTCCCCCATCAAGAATTTAAGGCAAATTCTTGGAGGTCAGAGATAGATAGAAGAGGAATGTTAACTAAGAAACACTATCTCCAGGAATCAGAGGCAGAGCAAAGTGGATCGGTGGTCTAGTTTGTGCTCTGAGAAGCTGAGCCTGGCTTGGAATATTGGGATTGGGCTAAAAGCGGCCAGAGCTAAATGAACCAGGATGGAGACAGAGCCAAAGACCATACAGACAGGTCAAAGCCTATGCAAACGAGAGCCAAGGTGTGTGGCCATGGGACCATAGGTGGTTGCTTAATCCAAGGGTCAAAATCTAGGCCAGGACTCAAGGACAGCCTGGGAACTGGGTGAGGGATCAATGGCCTCCAATAGCCCTGGAAAGTCATCTTCTCTTGTTTATCTATTAATTAAAGCAACTGATGAGCAACTTTACTCAAGGAAACAGGTTCATGGGACATGTCATCTGGTGTCCTGCTCCACGGCAATAGAATTCTGAAATGGAGAGAACTAGGATTGTAGGGAAATAGAAGCCCAGCTAGATAGTCAAATGGGAGTCTTAGATTCACTGTAGGACAAAGGAAAGCAGTTGTCCTTGTTCTCTAAATTGGGTGAACCAGACTTCAGGCAATCTGTGTTCACCCACTGCCCACCTCTGGGGATAGTTGCCTTGAGCGTGTTGGGGTGTAGCATTCCAAACTTCTCCCATCCTATGTCATAGAGGCACTGCACAGACCCAGTGGTACTGGGGATGCCAAGGAAGCAGACCTGGGGCAGAAAGGTTCTGTGTTAGGTCCCCAGGAGGAAGAGCATTGTGCCTAAGCAGGCTTATGCTAGAGCCAGACCAGCTAAGGTCTCATGCGATCTCTGCCGTTTCCTATCCGTATGGTCCATGCTCCAATTTAACAGAGAATCTGCCTGTGAAGAGGCTGCTTCACTGTTTCTCATTGATTTTTTTTTTCCGTTGGTCACCTGGAAATGAAACCGGATTATCGGGGTAAAGAAGCTCTCTCCTTGATTCTTGGTACCAATGTCAACGCTATGCGTTAATCCTGTCCTTCCATCCAGTTCACGCCCCCCGCCCTCCCACCCGAAACATCGCATGTCACTCAATAAAGTGCTGTTCAAACAGGAGCTTTTTCTTGAATATTTTCTAAACCACTTAGAATATGGATCAGTGACGTCTCTTCAGTACTCAAAGACCAAGCCTAAGGAGGAGTGTGGCAGGAACCTGTGTTAATATATAAATAGAACACAGAGTGTACACTTCAAAGGCAGACTTTCTGCTTCTCCAGGGTGTGGAAATCAAATACCAGGGAAGGGAAGTGCCTTGTCCAGGTCACCAAGCCGGTCAGCTGGTTGGCAGAGCCTGGAGTGAAAAACCAAGCATCTCAAATCCCCACAGGTGCCACTTTACCAAGCTGCCTTTCTATCTTAGGTGGGTAAACAGAATTTTTATTTTTGACGAAAGGGAAAAAAATTAAGGCTTTTTGGGTAGCTTTTTTTGTTGTTATTCAATACTATAATTTTAGCACATAAGCACTTCATACAGGGGGGAAAAATGGAAAATCGCATGCCACCCATCAGTCACCCTCCCAGGTAGTATTTATCTACCCTCATCAGAGGCAAAATGTGGCCTATTGAGTCGGAGTCAGAATAAAACCCTTGTCATCCTCTCACTCAGTTGTCAAGAAGGAGCCTTTCTTGAAATGCAGGTTGCATTAGGCAAGAGTAGCTGTGTGTTTAAAATTAAATCACTCAAATATGATTAAAAACAGGATGCGTGAATTTCCGCTGGGGTCCCTACTTGAATGGGGCGCCATACAAAATCAAGTCGCATTGTATTGAACGAAATGGCTTTGTATTAACGTTCGAATAACGAGGTCCTACGGAGAGCCCTTCATGTTTCTGAATGGTGCTTGGAGTTTGTCAAAATTTTTCAGAAAGGGATCTGTACCGCCCTGACTGCGTGAACAATAATGTAAGAAAAAAAATGGTGAATTAAAATGACATTTTTTCATTACTCCTCGGCTTTTGAGCAGCAGTTAAACGAGAACCTGGGGGATCTCATGCCCGTGCATTTGCCCTCTTTTCCGGGTTTGTGCTGGGGTTTAACTTCGCAGCGTGATGCAGCAGGAAGCATGCGGGCTGTGCCGCCGTGTGTTGGGGGACTGCTGTCTTGGTCTGTTGGGGCTGCTGTAACAGAATACCGCAGACTGGATGACTTACTAACAAGGGAAACTTATTTCTCACAGTGCTGGAGTCTGGGAAGACCAAGATTAAGGAGCCAGCACATTCAGTGACTGGGGAGGGCTCGATTCCTGGTACATAGATGGTGCCTTCCCTCTGTGTCTTCATAGGGTGGAAGGCTCCGAGAAGCTTTCTGGGGCTTCGTGGGTATGGGCACCGATCCCATTGACAAGGGCTCTGCCCTCATGACCTAATCACCTGCCGAAGGCCCCACTTCCTAATACCGTCACCTTGGGGGTTAGAATTTCAAAATACGAATTTTAGGGAGACGCAAACGTCCAGTCTGTAGCATTGACTTTCCTGCTTACCAACCTTATCTATAAAAAACAGACACAAAAATATCAACTTCAGGGGTTGTCGCATGTTAAGAAAAGAGAAACGTTGCAGATTACTGCCCTTAGAAAGGTAAATAGTGTAGACTAAACCCATGGAAAATGGGCAGGAGGGAGAAATAGAGCTCAATCTTTCTTGTATTAGTTTGTTAGGGCTGCCGTGACAGAGTGCCACAGACTAGGGGCCCTAAACAATAGAAATTTACTTGTCCCACAGTTCTGGAAGCCAGAAGTCCAAGATCACAGTGTCAGCAGGTTTGGTTTTTCCTAAAGCCTCTCTCCTTGGCTTGCACGTGGCCGTCCCCTTGCTGCCTCCTTGCGTGGTCTTCTCTCTGAGCCCACACAGCCCTAGGGTTTCTGTGCGTTCAAATTTCCTGTCCACATAAGGACACCAATCAGATTGGATTGGGACCCACCGTAGTGGCCTCATTTTAATCTAATCATTTGATCTAACGGGTTCTAAAGGCTCTGTCTCCAATGACAGTCCCATTCTGAGGTACTGAGGGCTAGGGCTTCAAAATCTGAATTTGGGGGGACACAACTCAACCCATCACAGCCCCGTTCTTCAGTTTTCACTTGGGGGCCATATAGGTACTTTATAGACTTAAAAGCAAAATTACATGAAGACTTTTCAAAGCAATTCCTAACCACAACATATAAATTTGTAAAAAATAGAAATTCCCAATGTTGACAAGATGGAAGCAAATCAACTACAGTCTGCTTATGGCTACAATCTTTGAACAGAATCCGAAGTGAAATGACCTGAGGATTCTGACAACTAAATAAGAAGGACATTATAAACTGCAGTGAAAACTCGAATAACTTTATATTTCAGGAATGGTATTTGCAGGGGATTTTTTTTGTTTTGTTTTGTTTTCTTTTCTGTCTCTCAACTTTGATTCAAGAACAGGTCGAATCGCCAACAGTACAGTGGGCATGGAGAGAAAAACTCTTACGTAAACCTCTATCCCCAGCCACAGGACCGGGAAACCGAAGCCCGCATGTCAGAGTATGAGGCAGGTTTTCCCCTCCCACTTTTTTTTTTCCTTTTTCTTCCAGCCATGTTCTGAGGGCAGCCCCTCCTAGCAGAACTGTCCTGCTATTGCGGCAGCATCACAGGTAGCTAAAGCTCCAGGAGAAGATCCTTCTCGCTGTTAAGGGGCTGATAAAAGGGGCCCATGTTTTTGGAAAGTGCAGAGAGAATCCCTGATTTTTTTTTCTCTGTCTTTCTTTCCACCATTTTGCCTCATGGAATCTCATGGAGTCTCATGGAATTATGCAAGAGTCAACGGGGATAAAATCCAGAAAGAAGTTTGTCTTTCCTTTCAGACAGACTGGGAAAATAACGTCTGGGAACTAGTGTCAAGGAAAATCTAGAGGGGAGAGGTGGAAGAAGGGGCTCCCCCACTTTCTGTGCATGAACTTGCACGAGTCTGAGACTTGTTCCTGGGCTGCGCATGGATGTCATAGAGCCAGAAGAGCAGAACAAAGGCTTTAGGGACTGGAATGTGAGATAAACCATAGACTAAACCCCAGACTAAGCCCTAGATGGTACTGTGCGGGCAGATGTGAACAGCAGCCACGGCAAAGACTTTGAAAACTAAGCTGACATTAGAATCACCAGCCACAGGAGTGAGATAAAACTTACAGTCTCAGCCTAACTAGGTTGATTGTCTGTTAAAACTAAATAGAAATCAATATTTACCAGAAGATTTTAACAGAATCCAGAGTCTCACACAACAATATTCAGAATATCCAGGGTGCAATTCAAAATGACTTTATGTACAAACACACTCACACAAGACAGGAAAAGCTAACCAATGCTAAGGGCTAAGAAGATGGTCAGATGCCAATCCCAATATTAAGCAGATGTTGAAATGACCAGACAAAGCCTTTAAAGCAGCTATTACAACAATCATCTGTGAAGGAAGGGTGAACACTCTTGAAATAAATGTAAAAATAGAAATTCTCATCACAGAAATAGAAACTTTTAAAAACTGGACATTTTAGAATTTAAATTATACAATATGAACATGGAGAAAATTTATTTAAAACATCATTTTTAAAAAAATGACTCAGGGACCCCTAGGAAACTTTTTAAAGGTCTAATGTGATGCCACTGCAATTTCAGAAGAGGAAGATAAATAAATAGGCATGAAAGAAAAATTGAAGAAACAATTGGTAACATTGTCCCAAATTTTGTAAGACATACATTTACAGACTCAGGAAGTTCATCAAAATTTAAATAAGATAAACTTTTTAAAAAATTCCAGAAATAATTATGTTAAAACTTCTGAAGACTGAAGATATTTTTGAAAGTCTTCAAAGTAGCCAGAGAAAACTAATAACTATATTTATGAAGGAAAAATAATTCAAATGAATATGAATTTTTAACAGAAACCATGGAAACCAGAAAACAACAGAATGACATTTTTAAATTGCTGGGAAAAAAAAGAACTATCTACCTAAAATTCTATATCTAACAAAAATACCCATCAGTAATAAAGGCAAAATAGAAACATCCTCGTGTAAAAGTAAACTAAGAGAATTTGTCACCTGTGTCTAAGCTTTGGAAAAACTGCTAAAAGCTGTTCATAGTGAAGAATTACGGTATCAGAGGGAAACTTGGATCTGCAGAAATGAAGAAGGGACAACAGGAATGGCAACTATTTGATTATATCTAATATAGTGCATTTATCCATTTAAATTCTATAATACATGAATGCATGTTTGAAGCAAAATTTATAACATTTCCTGGACATTGTTTCAAGTATACAGATATAATGCATATAACAACATTAAAATAGAGAGGCAAAGGTTAAATATGGCTGTAAGTAAAATTTTAAACTGCTAGTAATTATATTGTTGGTGACAGTGTAAGTTTCTGAGAGTGCTATGTATGTGTAATGTGAGATCAAACAAGTGACTAATTATTTTGATGTCATTGGGAAGTGACATTTTTGTAAAAGGACAGATGAAAGATCAAGAGGTTAAGTAAAAACTAACTTAATAAGCACCAGAAAGTAGGTATTCAAGTGATAAAGCTAATGATTCAAAAGTAAAAAGAACTAGATAATCTGAAAAAAAAAACCCAGAAAATGTAACAAGAGACCAGATATAAAGTATAAGATCACTAAATATGAAATGTCTGATTTTGAATCGAAAGTGTAGTTTATTATATCTCAAACAAGAAGCAGTACAATTAATCAAAGTATGCGCCTGAACTATGGACACAGTTAAAGGTAGCTCGTTTATGCCAGCAGCAAAGAAGCCTGGAGAGCGAGTGACGATGAAATTGTGAAAAGCGTTTTCCACAGCTTGTTGAGCATTGAATATTTTTCCTTGCAAGAAGTTGTCCAAAAGCTGGAAGAAGTGGTAGTCAGTTGGTGCGGGGTCTGGTGGATACGGTGGATGACATGACAGAGAGTTTCCAAGTCCAGTTTGAGCAGCGTTGTTTGTGTGACATGTGGTGGAGAGTTAATCTTGCTAGAGGATTGGTCTGTCTCTATTGACCAATCTCGGCTGCTTAATCGCAAGCATCCTCATCATTTTGTCCAGTTGGTTGCAGTAGACATTTGCTATAATCGACTGACCAGGTTTCATGAAGCTGTACTGCATAATACCAGCGCTGGACCACCAAACAGACACCAGTAGCTTTTTTTGATGACTATTCAGTTTTGGACTGTGTTTCACACTTCATCTTTATCCAACCGTTGTACCAAATGCTTGCGATTGTCAAAAAGAATCCATTTTTCATCACATGTAACAATATGGTGTAGAAGTGACTCACCTTTATGTCCTGACAGCAAAGAAAGGCAACCTTTGAGATGATTTCTCTTGTGACGCTCATTGAATTCACGTGGGACCCATCTATCCAGATTCTTCACCTTGCCCATTTGTTTCAAGTGGTCCAATATTGGTGGAAGAGCAACATCAAACCTTGTTGCTCATTCACACATGGGTTGAGATGGGTTCGCTTCCGCTACAGCTTTCAGCTCATCATTATCCACCTAGGTCTCAGGTCGCCCACGTGGCTCATTTTCAAGATTAAAATCACCAGAACTGAACTTCTCAAAACATCAGTGTATTGTGTGTTCATTAGCCACATCCTTCCCAAATGCATTGTTGATATTTCAAGCTGTCTGCGTTACATTGGTCCACAATAGAACTCATATTCGAAAATTACCCCTAAATTTTTGACTTATCCATGTTTTCCCAAAAATTGCTCTAAAAAAAAATTGGAAAGGTAATCACAAGCCAAACTGTACGTTTGAAAGACTGAGGATGTGCTATCACAATAAAAATAACACAAGACGTGTCAAAGTGAAATGTCAGAGATATCAACTGTCAAACAGTACTTAAAGAAATCGGACATTTCATACTTAATAACCTAATGAAAGTAAAAAGTTATGAAATTAGAAACTCACAGGTTGAGCTAACAGATTCAAATCAGATGAAGAGCACTGGTGAATTGGAGAGCAGACATCATGCGACTTGTGTCATCAGTACGACAGCCAGCATTCATTGAGTCAGGCCAGGAAGGCAGGGAGTTATATCTTCAGTGCTGGAGAAAATAGGAGTCTACCAAGGATTCCCTAACCAGCTAACCTATCACTCGTGTGTGAAGGTGTAATAAAGGCACTTTAAGACTAATAAGAATTAACCAGAAAAAAAAAACCTTACTGAGAAAACAACTAAAAAAGATGGAAAGAATCATAGAAGCGTGCACACACACACACATCCAGAAACTATGGGGTACTGCACTTTTGAACAGTAATGATTACAGTAAGGGTTATTTTTCTGTTCCAGAAAACAGAGAGATATTGTTTCATTTAAATCAAATATGAAAGATAAAATTTTAAAGGTAACTGCATAAACATGGTAAGGTAATGATTAAGTTATACTTCATCAGGGGAAAAATTAAAAATATTTCATCAACCCCATAGAAAGACAGAAAGAAAGAAATGGAAAAACATGATAAATAAAACATATAAAATGAGAAGTTATAACTAAATCCAAATATACCAGTAATCAGAATAAGTGTACATGGACTTGTCAGATAAAAGATAAATTGTCAGGTCAGATGAGAGAAAGAGAGGAAGAGAGAGGCACAAAATTATCCATTAAATTTGGAAGTAAAGGTTTGAGAAAATATACATCAGGCAAAAACTAACCAAAATAAAGCTGGTGTAATTTTAATGTCAAGGAAGATAATTGAAGCCCCCAATTATTACAGGGAAGAAAAATGCATCAAGAAATTATTGCAATTCAGAACTTCAATATATCCAATTATATGTCTTCAAGTTTTATAAAAGAAATGACGGAATTTCAAAAAAAAAAAAGAAAGAAAGAAAAGAAAGAAAGAAAGGAAAGAAAGAAAGAAAGCCCTGCTAACGAAGAATACTATACCCAGAAAAATCTGTTCTTCAGAAATGAAGGAAGATAAAGACTTTCCCAGAAAAAAAAAAAGCTATGGGAATTTTTCACCACTAAATTTGCCTTGGAAGAAATATAGAGTTTTTCAAGTTGAGACATAAAGATGCTAACAACATAAAAAAAATGACACTACAAAACTCACTGTAAAGGTAAGACTATAGTAAAATCAGAATACTTTAACACTGTATTGGTGGTGTGTAAATCAGTTTTAGTTCTTATTAAAAGTTAAAAGACAAAAGTATTAAAAATGATAGCTAC
>CAUYRT010095322.1:0-21496 GCA_963574885.1 Lepilemur ruficaudatus
GAGCAAGAGCAAGACCCCGTCTCTACTAAAAATAGAAAAATTAGCCAGGCGTGGTGGTGTGAGCCTGTAGTCCCAGCTACTCAGGAGGCTGAGGCAGGAGGATGGCTTGAGCCCAGGAGTTTGAGGTTGCTGTGAGCTAGGCTGACGCCAAGGCACTCCAGCCCAGGCAATGAAGCGAGACTCTGTCTCAAAAAAAAACAAAAAAACAAAAAAACACTTGTCATTCCCGTAGACTAGGAATAAAGAACCTTAAAACTAAAAACCATGAATGCTCAATATAGAAATGAGTCATGATAAATACACAAGCTTAAACTTAGATGACTTACACGGTCCCGTGTTCTGGGATGACTCTTGCACAACGAATTTAAAATTACAAATTCCTTAGTCTCAGGCAATACTTTTAAAGAAAGGACTAATCTATTTCTAAAATAAATTATTGGAAGTGAAATATAATTAGAGATGCTGTTTTTTAAACATTCTCTGAAATCTGAATAACTATGCCAACATTTACAGCTACCTGTATACATGTACAAACAACCAGAATAAAAGAATGACATTATGAGCCTTAACATTATGTTAAAGCCATGTTATATTTTAACTCAGATCTCCTTTGATTATCAACAAAATAATATATGTGGCATAGGTAACTTTTCTACATAAATACCTGAGCTCTCCTAACAAAGGTAAATGGAAAATAAATAATGGGAGCAGGTGGGTTTGAATATAGGGAGTGGATAGATAGGAAGGAACGGTAGAGCTGAGGCAAATTCGGTGGACTGATGCCTGGTTCCTATTACCAGAGGACAGTTCAGCTCACCTGTGTCCATATGTGAACAACTGAGTCAAGACAATGTTTGGATAACTCATTTCAGAAAATACTTGGACCTGAAATATTCCAGATCGCTGAAGCAAAGATGAATTCTTTTCTTTTCTTTTTTTTTTGAGACAGAGTCTCACTCTGTTGCGTGGGCTTCATCAGCCTAGCTCACAGCAACCTCAAACTCCTGACCTCCAGAGATCCTTCCACCTTGGCCTCCCAGAGTGTTAGGAGTACAGGCGTGAGCCACCGCGCCCGGCCCAAAGATGAATTCTTGAATTGCCAGAATCGCACCACACTTCGTTGTCCTTTGGCTAAAAACTAATTAGTTATTTTATACCCTCCTAAGTATTTCTAAGTCTCCATTCACCTCATAGCTTTTCCACTAACTAAGCTGAAAGATTCTTCTTTCAAGAAAGAAGGTACGTAAAGATATGGAGTGGGTTGCCTTTCCAATGCTGTATCTTGACACTTTTAGAATCATTATCATCACACATGAAAGCAACAGGTAATCTTCTGGAAACCACAAAATTTTAACTTCCAATTTAACAAAAGCCCTTTTGTAAAAATGTTATCGCCGTATACTATTTGTAACTAACGCAAATATATAGATGGATAATACAATCATAAAGTAATTTGCATTAAGCTGGCTTTCATCCTTGGGAATCCTGAACAAACAAGGATTGCATGAATATTTATCATTTCCTTTTTTTTTTGTTTTGAGACAGAGTCACTGTGTTGCCCGGGCCAGAGTGCCGTGGCATCAGCCTAGCTCACAGCAACCTCAAACTCCTGGGTTCAAGCAATCCTTCTGCCTCAGCCTCTCGAGTAGCTGGGACTACAAGCATGCGCCACTAGGCCAGGCTATTTATCATTTCTTAAAAGATACGTGAGAGCTCAGATCAAAGTTCTAGCACAACTTTTCATTATTATCTAGGACCATAAATGTCTATGACATTTTTCTTCTATATACATTTTCTCACCCTTCTCAGTCTTAACCTAATGCTTATTACAGCTATATCCCAGTGCTTTCTGAAGTTTATTGAATGACATGTCAAGTCTATCACATTTAGGATTTTTCAATCCTAAAGTTAATATGAACTGTGATTCTCCAAAATAAATAGCAAACAACATGAGTAAAATACAAACACAGTGTTTTTTCCTAGAAAGCTGACCAAATTTGTATGAGCAGTAATATTAATGATCAGATGAAACTCTGCCTACTGTGTTCCATGGCCACAGACTGCACTATCTTCCAGCCATTTTTCTTACAAATGCACCCAGAAGGTCACAAGGAAGATTTCAGGTAGCAATTCAAAGCGACCTTCACAAGGCGAAAAACAACAGCTGAATACTATGTCTGCATTTGAAAAGTTTCATTAACATCAGGCTGCTATATTTTAAGTAAAATACAAATAGAGGTTTATGACACTCTTTCATGTTTTTTAATCCTGAAACTGTACACTGTTACTTTCCAAACCTCACATATAAGAAACAACATATAGAGGTACAATTCCTTTTTAAAGTCTTTCATTCCATTTTTCCCCCCTTTGGTAAAAATAAATTTGTGAATAAAAAGATTTCCTCAGCTGGACAGTATTTAATTCTAAAAATTCCTACACTACCTTATAGACTCTAAAATACAGTATGCAAAATATATAAAAACAATAAAATCCTTTTATAACTACTACCGCAGGGAGAGAGGGGAGAAAGTTAGAAAAATATACAAAGCATTGAAAGGCTGGCTATGGGGACGATGCCAGGAGAGGGGGGAGGGTTTCACGAGGTCCTGGGCAAGCCCTTTGCAGACGTCACCTCCCATACAGAATGTTGCAGCAGTCAGCACAGGCTTCCTGCTTTCCTATTGGTGAGCACCGTGTCAGCCGACATCAGAAGATAATCATCATTGGCCAGACAATTACAACTAGAGCAACTAGCATCCACCGCTGAGAGCACAGACCTGGCAGGCAGCTGCCAGAGCAGGCAGCCAGAGCACAGCTTCCCTTCCCACTCGAGGGATTTTATGTCACCTTACCAATCACTAGGTGCTTTTGCTCCTTACTAGAAAAGCACTTCTAAAGGAAGTCAGCTGTTACTGAGAATAGCAGGTAAAGGCCAGACATCTCATAAAAGAACAAAATGTCTCTGTTTTCAATGCTGTCAAATCACAAGGGCTTTTCAGTGTCAAACTGGAACTTAAAAACGCTATTTGGAGTCAAAAGCAGACATTTTCCTCTACCTCATGTGATAAACTGTCATTTACCAGATAACATTACCCAGGAGATGTTTAACTGGACATGTAGTTTCAAGATGAGGCTCAGGATGATTCTCCAAAGGAATATATTTATTACTTTGTATTTCAATTGTTATTCTAATCTATTATATATGTAACCGAGCTAGAAGGGTAAAAGTCGACAGTATTTATTTCATGTCTACGTCAATGAGTGTCAAGTTAATCATTCACTAAAGCAGCAATAAACTTGATAAATTAGCCTCCGTTGAACCCTTTAGTGTTTGCACAAACACCAGTCCAAAAATGGGGCCCCAATCCACTCGTTTATGCTATGGTTAACGAGTAGGGAATATGGGGTATGTTTAATAAACTATCCTTATTTTAGGTCCTCTTAAACGACGCGAGCTAGTGCAGACAGCACACTCACTGGCACAACACCCCTCCGGGCCCTCTCCTCACAATTCTTCCAAAGCCAATGCAGCTCATTTTTGAGAGAAGGTTATAAAAATTACCCCTAAATTCTTAAGTTTTGTTTCATACTGAGACATTTTTTAAGACAGCTACAACTAAATTCTTGAAAGAGAAGAATCTTCACTACATTGTGTTCTTCCTCCACAAGCCACTTCAAACCATTTTATGTTAATGAGTCTGGGAAAGGCTTAAGATTTGGGTTTCCTAAATCCCCCTCTCCTCAAAGGGGGTCTAAGCCTCTGTTATGGAGTTCCCTTCTGTTAACAAGGGAATGAAATGAAAATGTTGTTCAAGACTTTTTGGCTGTAGGGTTTTTGGGGTGAGGAAGGAGAATATATAAAATTGGGCTCCCAACATGCTGGAACAAATGCAAAGTCTGGGATAAAACTGGAAAGCAAGACAATTAGGGTCAAGCAGAGTTTCAAGGAAGGAATAACAGCCTGCAGAGTTCTTTGACCACTGTATGCAATCCAAGAATATAAAGTCAACAAAGAGAGCAGAGGCTAGAAAAGAGAAATATCTCAAGATGTGACACACAATATTCGAAACGCAGGGGGAGGGCCAAGCATGTTAAACCTGGCATTAACCAGTAGTGCTGGCGATAAAATGGGCACCAATCAACCTTTTTACTGACTGGACAAGAGGTTTCCTAAGCATCTGCCAGGTGCTTTGCAAAATCCAGAGTGGAGTAAGATAAGAACCATGCACTAAAGACTGACGGTCTATGTGTAAATATCCAGGTATATAAATAAAAGCCAGGAGAAAATATTGCTAGAAGAATGGCCAGATAAAGAGCTAGGAAGAAACTGGTCAGCGCTCAATGGAAGAGAAGTTGGCGCATTTTTGCCATTTTCGGTCCCCTGAGAGCTAGAACCTGCCTGGCTCAGTGAGTACTCACTGAATGGAGAGAAGAGGCGGGAAATGGCACCTGGAGCAGGCACATGAGGCCGCCTCCGAGAAAAGGCAACAAGTAAATAAGAGGCAGTGTCACCCGCGGCGGTGCAGACAGTGAATGGGGTCAGCGGCAGAGCCAGGGCAGGCAGACTCCGGAAAGGCAGGTTCGATCAGGGCGCAGCAAGTTGGGGACAGCGCAGACACTAGAAAATGGAGAGCGCACAGGCCAGTGGGGGAGGAAGAGGGCCCGGGCCGCGAAGAGAGAGGATGTGACAAACAGCTGCAGGGAAGACCGGGCCCGAGGCTGGCCAGCTGCGCGGCTCCGGCGCCGGCCGGCTCGGGCCACCGCCCCCTCCCCGCCTTCAGCGCCACCCCCTACGCTCTGGGAGGAAGTGCGTGTAGAAGGACCCCGGGCAGCGGGGCGCGAGGGGCTCGGCTTCCCCGAAACGCCGAGGCCTCTCTGAGTCTGATCTCCTCCGGGACCGAGACCCGCGGTGTCCAAACATCTTCCGGACCCTCCCCTAGCGCTCGCGGCCTCGGCGGCTCCGGCGGGCACCAGCCCGGCGCGCCATGTGCCCGCCGCACTTCCCGTTCTTCCCAGCGTCCCGCGTCCCCCTCGCCCGCCGCCGCCACCAGCCACGCCGCAGCGGGCCCCGAGCAGGCCCGGCCCCGGCAGCGCGCGGCCCAGGGGGCGGGTCCCGCCCGGCTGCCGCCACGAACGGCCAGGCAGCCCGGGCGGCCGCGGGAAGCCGGGTGAGCACGCGCCGGCCGCGCCTCCCGGGGACCGGAGAGAGAGCTGACCCCCCTCCGCCCGGCCCCGGCCCCGCGGCATCCCCCTCCTACTGCACCAACCCTCCGGGTCCCCGGCGCGCCAGCGTCCCCGGTCTCCCATTGATGCGAGGGAGGGCAGGCAGGGCGCGGGGTGCGCGCACGCTGCGGGCGGGCGGGATCCTGGCGCCAGGAGCCCCTTCGGCCGGACCCGCCCCGCTCAAGCCACCCGAGGCCGCCGGCCACCGCCCGCTCCGGGGTGCGCTGGGCTTGCCCTTCGCCTATCGCCAGGCCAGGGTTAGGAGGAGGGGAATGTCGTTGCCACAGCTCCGTCCACAAGGAAGAGGCGAGATGAGCACGCCCGCCCCTGTTAAATATTGCAAGGTGACACTGGGTCGCCTCTTACCCAGGGATTTTCAAAAGGACTGGCGGAGGGAGTGCAGTAAACAAGAAAGGTATCGCCCCCGATTGCAAGTTTTCCCGGGGAGGAGCCCCCAAGAGTCTGTGCCTGAGCTCCAGGCAGCAGCCTCGCGCAGAATTGCAAGTGAGTGTGTCCAAAAGGCGTTTCCGTAAAACAGAAACTTAATAATGGCGTGGCTCCACTCGCCCGGGTTCATTCATTTATTACAGTTCTCATTGTCCCTCCTCTCCTCCCTCCCACTCCGTCTCTTTATGAAACCGGAAAGGGATCCGCGCGGGGACAGGGGTCCCGGAAAAGGGGGCATCCGGCTGGGGAGCGGCGCGCAGAGGAGGACTGCGAAGCCGGGGAGCTGCAAGGAGAAAGGAAGGACACGAGGGATGGGGAGAGGCGAGGACCAGCGCCGGGGGCGGCGGGCGGGAGAGGGCTAAAGGGAGCAGGAGCCGGGGTCCCCCCTCCACTGCCTTCCACACTCCGGTTGTTGGGAGGCCACGCAAGAAAACCCAGATCTAGGTAAAAAACAGGAGGTAGCAAAGGTAGGGTATCTGGACGGGGGCATCTCTCCCGCCTTCCCCGGCGCGCAGACATCCCTCCATGTACACATATATGTTCTATGTTATATAATCTACATATGAGACGCCTGTGCAGCCGCGGTCCACACAGGGGCACCCCCAGACCGCGCGCGTCCATGCAGCCCCGGTGCCTCCGCCCCGGAGACACGGGAAGCCGGCGGCTCATCGCCCCGCGCCCCGCGCACTGGCAAGACCGACATGAGGGCGCCCCGGGGAACGCGCAGGGCTCCTGGGAACAGTGTCAGGCGAAAGCATCACCTACCAGTTTTCCTGCATCCACTGGATGGCTTCATTCTCGTTGAACTGCTTTTCGAATTCATATTCTTGTAAAGTCAACACTGACATGTTCATTGGGGCTGATCTTCGGAGTCGCTACGTGTTCTCTACACAAAATAAAATAATCTGTAAAGCGCTTGATTTCGAGTGCTCTCCTCTCTGCGTCCCCGCCCGCCCCCCAGGTCTTCCCCTGGCCGCTCGGGCTCCGGCGGTCGGTCTGTCCCAGCCTCTCAGCTACATCCAGGGCCGAGCATTGCCTGCGCGGCGGCTCCCAGCTCCTCGCTCCGGGGCTCCGCTCCTCCCGGCGTCCGCATCCACCGTGGGAGGGAATGAATGCCTTGCGGTCTTAGTGCCTGCACGTTTGTCCATCACCCTTTTTACTCGTCTACAGGGAAATCTCCTCCCCCTCGTGCGATTGGAAAATTAACCCTTTGCGAGGGAGTGCGCGCAAGAGCGAGACCTCTCCCCGCCCTGGGGACAGTTTTGTTTATGCGAAGGTGGCTGGACGAGTGGAGGAAGGGCGCGGAGGAGGAGGAGGAAGTGGCCCGGAGGTCACCCACACCCCCCATCCCAGCCTCGTGGGCCGCCTTGGCCGGCCTTTGAATGAAGTTGCTGCGTGCGGGGCGCAGCCCTGAGGCGCGTGGCCCCGAGAGTTGGGCGAGCAAACGATTGGGAAATAGGGAAACCTGCCAGTTCTCTCGCAAGAGAGCTCTGGGCAAATTTGCATTCAGATCACAAGTGCAGGGAATGCGCTCCGCATCTCCTCACCAACCCTCCGGGACCACCCCACCTCCACCCCGGCTCCAGCTTGGATCCAAACCAACCCAGGCCCCGAGCCCCCCGGAGGTCATCATTCTAGTGAGGACGGGGGATGCCGAGGATGAGGACGGTGGAAAGTCCAGAGACGCTAGTAGCCGGAAGTGGCGGGAAGGGCAGGGAGAAGGGTTAGGTGGAGGGTTTGTGTATTGGGAAAGGGAAAATTAACGAACAGAGACAAAGGGGGTAAGGAAATGAACAGACAAGAGAACTGGACCAACTGGTCCAATGCGAAAACTTTATTTGTATGCATGAGGAATTTTGCTTCATTGATTGTACTAGTAGGTAGAACAGAATAATGGTTGAGGGGAGAGCTGAATGTAATGTTGACCCTACTGAACCCCCAGCCTCATAGCAACGCTGTTTTAACCTCGGCTTCCACACAGACACCCTCTTAGGCACGCAGCCTTTGCCAGACTCCTAGCGAGATAAAGGAAGGGAGTGCTGAAGGGAAGTATACACCCCTCTTTCTTTTCCCAGAGGGATAACCATTTCTACGCCTTCAGTTCCTTCACTCATTTCCTCCAAAAGGTAAGAGAAATGAAATACGAGTCATTCAGGTATCTAATGATGTCGTTGTAAACTTAAAAAAAATAATAAGGAACGCATGCTTTTAAAATTAGGTGGACATTAGGACCAGAAAGAAAATTCCCTTTCTGGGATCATCTCCCCCATAGTCTACAGAGAAGGTATTTTCACTGATGAGGTGCCTCTAACCCCTGAAAAGTGGGAACTGGGAGAAACATCTCTGTAAAGAAGGAAGAAAGGGTAATAAAGAAAGAGAAAAAGTTTTAAAAACCCAGCGCAATATCACATAAATCCAAGGGCTAGACTGATTGACAGTCAGCAAATTATATATAAGTTGACGCTCCCAAAAAGTCTATGTAGGGACTGTCGTCTCTCTGGCTGAAGGTTGCCATTCTAGAAACTTCCAAAGTGCACGTGTGAGGGTATTTGAAGGTAAGGGCCAGGCTACAATACTTGGCAGTATTGTACTAGAAGGTGGGTGTGACCAAATGAGAGAGAAGGATTATTAGCAGAGGGCCTGGCAGTGTGAGCAATCAATATTTGGAAAGCTAATGGCTGATTAAATAAATGAAAAAAAAAAAGAAAACAAACAAAAAAAAAAAAACAGGGAAATGAGAAAGTAATCAAGAGTCGAAAAAACCCAGGAAAGGTTGCAAGGATAAGTCTTATTTTTGTCTAAAAAGTCTTCAGTTGAACCATATGTTAAGAAAAATCACTCCAAAATGGGCGATAAGTCCCTATTTCTTGACCTTTAAAGAGGACAATTACAATCAAAATAAATGCTGGATAGTACTAAGTGCTGAAGAGGGTATTCAAAACAGTCACTGTCAGTGGCAGTGAAAACTGGTGACTCTATCTGGAAAGCAATTTGGCAGCCTATGTGATAATTTTATTTTTTTATTCATTCATTCATTTATTCATTTACTTTTAGAGACAAGGTCTTGCTGTTGCCTAGGCTGGGTGCAATGGCATGATCACAGTTCAGTTCAGCTCACTCCAACCCCTGGGTTCAAGCAATCCTCCCACCGCAGCCTCCTGCGTAGCTGAGACTGCGGCTGTGGGACACCAAGCCTGGCTAATTGTTTTAGAGAAAGGGTCTCACTATGTTGCTCAGGCTAGTCTCAAGTTCTCGTCCTCAAGTGATCCTCCGGCCTAGGCCTCCCAAAGTGCTGGGATTACAGGCCTAAGCCATCACACTCAGCCTATTTTTTTATTATTTGGGTTTTTTTAGAGACGAGTCTCCCTATATTGCCCTAACTGAACTTGAATTCCTGGGCTGAAGGCATCCTCCCGCCTCAGCCTCCTGAGTAGCTGGGGCTACAGGGGGCCAGCATATTTGATAATTTAAATCTACACCATTCATTCACCAGATATTCCTTGAGTACTTACTCATCGGAGCTCTTGGGACTCACTGAGGAACAGGATGAACAGGGCTCTTGCTCACTTGGAGCTCATATTCCAGAGGGGCAGACAAAATAATTTCTTAGAGAATGAAATGCCAGATTTACAATTAAACGGCAAGACAAGAAGGGCTGGGAGTGCTCATTTAAACCTGGAAGACTTTACAAAAAGACAGCCACTGCTATCAGAGTGTTAAAGAAGAAAGTGGGGGGCCTGGCCTGACCCCAGTGCTGCCCCCAGCCCCCCTCCCCCAGCACAACCCCTTCCTCCTATAATCCAGGGCCGGAGGGGCCTGGCCCGGCCTGGCCTCGCCTCCCCCTTTCTGCTCCCCTGGAGATCAGTGCTGTGAGTGCATGTGAAATGGGCCCACCCAGCGCCCTTCCCTCTCCCAGCACTCACTCACACTACGCCCTCCTCCCCCGTCCCCACCCCTCCTCCCCGAAGAGAAGCTGGACACGGGGTGGGGAGGGGCGCTGGCCAGAGGAGGACCCCGTTACCGAGGCATTAGGAGGGGGAGGGACGGCTGGGCCCCCACCCATTCCCCCACCCTCCAAACTCATGACCCCTCATCAGTGTTTGAGCCGCCTCCTTCTCCTACACACCCCTTGGTGAATCCTTGGTGATGATTTTGGCAACTTTGGGAATAAATGGCAATTCTCATGGGAAAAAAAAAGAAGAAGAAAGAGTGAGGACAAAGGCCCCGAGGTAAAGAATGAATCTGCAGGATTAAGGACAAAAGGGTGGTGTGGCTTCAGGCCATAACTCAAGAGTAACTGATAGAAAATTAGGTTGGAGAGATGGGCAGTGACCAGGTCTTGGCCCCCGGTAAACCAAGATAAGGTATTTGGACTTTATTCTAACTGCAGTGGGATGGGGGAAGATAAAAGGATGTTAAAATAGGCAGTAGCTTGATAATTCCTAGTGATTCTACAACTAGGTGTTTACTCTACGGATATACTCACAAAAACATTCTAGATCTACGTATAAGATACTCAGCACTTATGTATAAGATACTCAGCACTGTGCTCACTTCGGCAGCACTTATACTAAAACTGGAACAATACAGAGAAGATATTCAGCACTGCTTTTCATTAAAGAACTGGAAATAATAGGGAGGTCGTTAAATAAATGGTAGCACACCCTTATAATAGAGTAGTATAACGTTTTTTAGAATGAAATTATTCTACAGGCTGCAATATCAAAAGAGCTTTCTGATATATGTTGAAGGAAAATGAAAAAGCAAGGCACGTGACATTGTGTGTAGTGTTACAATAAGAAAAAAATCTACATTGCACATGATTTTTTTTCTGCAAAGACAGACGAGAATTCACTGGTGATATATATAGTTTGGGAAAGACCTCACAGCCAACAAAGGGGAGTTTCTATTTACTGTGTATACTGTTTATTTTTCTGTAGTACTTGAATTTTTTTACCCTGTATTTTATTTCAAAAAAGAATTAGCTGAGCAGTGAGATAATGGGTCACTTTTCTGTTTATAATTTTCCATACCGCAACACTTAATATGTAACATAGTATTAGAAACAAAACATTTAAAATGGTGATCTTTCCAGACTCACAAGGCATACACTAAGGTTAGGGAGGAAGGAAGGGAATGTTGGGAGGGTGCCCGGCAACACCACTAAGAATTTTTGTGAAAAGATTTATTGTGTGTGTCTAAGCTATAACCAGATAGGTAGCTAATATTGAATATAAATAACTGGAGCTCAGAAAGTAACAGTTCATTTATATTTCGTAGTAAAATTTTTAAAATGTAGGCCAGAGGAAAAGGAGTATTTAAAAGACTAAAAGATTTACTGCAAAGATGACTTGAGTAATAAACAAAAACATCCAGACTTTCGTCCTGGCTTGTTTACAGACTTAGCCATCTGACTTTGGGGAAAGTAAATTGATTCTTTAATTTCCTTTTCTATATATAAAATAACAATACGAGGCTGGAGGATCTTGATACCAGCCCAAAATTTCTGTGGCGTACAAATATGTTAACATACACACACACTGTTTCTGGAACCTTCTAACAGCAACCTGCTTCTCCAGACTGCTTTCCGTAGGCAGACTGCAGCTAAGCCGGGCCACTTGACATTCTCTGAACATCTTAAGCTTTGCCACCTCTGTTGCTTTTTTTCCCAGTAGATCCTTCTGCTTGGAATTACCCTTCCCTCCCAAGCCTCCTCTCCCCATTTCTGCCTGTCAAATTCAGTCTACTCGTAGGGTACTTAGCTACTCCCTACATGAGGACTTTCGTGTTCACAGAGATGAATTTGCCTCAACTCTTGAAGCCGTTGTTATCCAAGCTCTTGCGAACCTTAGCTCAGCTGGTAAGGCCCTTAGCTCATCGTAGCCTATGCGGGAGACGATGACTTTCTGACAGTGACTTCTTAGTTTCCCAGGGCTGCCATAACAAATCACCACAAACTTGGTGACTTAAAATAACAAATATTTATTCTCTCAATCTGGAAGCTAGAAGTCCAAAATCAAGGTGTCATCCTGGTTCTATCTGGAGGCTCTGAGGGAGAAATCACCCCGTACCTCACTCCTAGCTTCCGGTGGTTGCTGGCAATCTGGCATTCCTGGACTTGTAGACACATCCCTCCAAACTCTGCCTCTGTCTTCACAGTGCCTTCTCTGTGGGTCCTCTCTTTTTCTATCTCTTCTAAACTCACTCATATTGGATTTGGAGCCCACCCCAGTCTAGTATTGTCTCATTTCTATCCCTGCCTTAATTATATCTGCAAAGACTCTTATTCCAAATAAGGTCACATTCTGTGGTTCCAGGTAGACATCAATTTGGGGTGCGAAGGGGACTCTATTCAAGCCACTACACTGATCATGAGTCCCTGGAAGCCTTCCTTACATGACACCTACTTATATATTACTCTATTGCCATCCCAAGTTGCAGGTGAGAAGTGAACATACTAATGTTAAGTAGTTTGCCCAACATCTCTCAACTCATTAGTTGTAAAGTCAAAATTTAAACTCAAACACTCTAGACCCATTTTTTTAACCACCACACTTGACTCTTCTCCTCCAACCCTCAGGCCAGAGAGTATATCCATTTTAAGGCAAAAAGAGGCACTCCTCTTAACTTTTGCTACTGAACAGGGTGAATCCAATTAACAGAGTCTACATATTTTCCTCTTCGTTGCTTCTTCTTACTGTCAGGGAACCCTGACCCACTGGATATTTATAAAGAGGTTTTCTTTATTAATTTACATGCATTTCTTTTGCTCTGAACTAGTTTCTACATTTGATTCTATTTCTGGAAACATGATATCTAAAAAATAAGCTTATTAGAGGCTAGGAAAGTTTTGTTAGAGATTAAGATATTTACAACACACGTGACAGAGTATTGATGTTCTTGAATAAGTGGAAAGCATCTGCAATTAGATAAGAAATTTGCACTATCCCCATAGATGGATGAGAAAAAGGCCCAAATAGACTCCCAATGAGACTATCAGTTGACAAAAAAAATACATGTTGACAGAAATGATAATAGATATCATTTAGTGAGGATCTGCTATAGGCCAAGCATTTAATTCTTATAACAATTCTGTGTAATAAATCTTATTATTTCCTTTTTAGAGATGAAGAAAGTGGAACTTGAAAATTTTAAGGGTCCTGTCCAATTTGCTGAGTGGCCAGGTGAGATTGCTTATCCAGTGTGTTTGACACCAAAGGCTAGGCCCCGTGACATGACCCCGTACAGTCAAGTAGCCACTATAAATTCAGTAACAGGCACTTCTGTAGTTTGTTAATTACAATGGCAATCTACATACATGTAGAAAATAACAGTGCATATGTGTATGATGCATGCTACTCTTACGGTCTATGGCAAGCATATGTGAATAAGAACCTCTTGCAATAAGCTCAGAATCCCTAGGTCCATGGACCAATACAAGAAGTCCTCATTTAAATTCAGTAAATGTAATCAACACAGAGCCAGCCTTTAACTACCCACACTATGGAGGGTGCTATTGGTCCAGATATACAAAGGATGTTTGATTCGTGTTTCTTAAGAGACTAGAACTCAGGCACCCGCTCAGTTTGCACCAAGGAGTTCTGACCCAAACACCACATCACCCCAGGGTTACAAAGCTGTTTCCACAGTTCTAGAGATTCATAAACTGAAAAACAAATGTTAAATGGGTGAAACCATTTTTTTCTTTGTTTTATTTATTTCACTTAGGACTTTGAGTGAAACCATTTTTTTCTTGCATTCTAATTTAATTGATCTATATTTACCTTGTGGGAAATACAAAGATTTAAGTCACAATATCTTCATGTATCTTCTTTCGTGCCACCAAGTTGACATCAGGTCTGGACAAAGGCAACAGCTGGAAAGGGAATGCTTTCTTTTTTTGAGGCAGAGTCTCACTCTATCACCCTGGGTAGAGTGCAGTGGTGTCATCATAGCTCACTGCAGCCTCAAACTCCAGGGCTCAAAGCGATCCTCCTGCCTTAGCCTCCTAAGTAGCTGAGACTACAGGTGCACGGCCACCATTCCTGGCTAATTTTTCTACTTTTGATTTTGTTTTAATTTAATTAAATTTATTTTTTTCATTATAGAGACGAGGTCTCACTCTTGCTCAGGCTGGTCTAGAACTCCTCAGCTCAAGCGATCCTCCCACCTCAGCCTCCCAGAGTGCTAGGATTGTAGGCATGAGCCACTGTGCCCGGCCTAGTATTAATTTTAATAAGCTGTCTAGGTCTCCAATGAGCTTGAAGCTAAGTTAAATGATTCTCCCATTTCAACTCAAGCTAAAGGCCTTCCAGTGTTTCTCTCAGGGATCACTGTAGGGTTTCTTAGACTTGGGAAAGCTTCGAGAATGGAGGAGGGGTAAGGTGTAGGGATTAGAGAAAAAATGAAGGTCAAAGAATTCTCATTTGTGAGATACAGTGAAAGGGAACCATTGCTGCCAAATGCAAAAGAAACTCCCTTAAAGTATTGGTAATCAAATTCTGAACTGCCAGTTAAGAGCTAGACCTTCAACTGCTCCTAAGATTCCCTCTCCAGGGCACCTGGATATGAAGTTATTGTCAGAAATCTGTAGGTGGCCGGAGAAATTTCTTCACCACCAGTGTCAGAGAGAGTGAAAGAGGGACTTGCAGAATCAGTGAAGTAGCAGCCTGGATTTACCTGAGCCTGAGCTGCCAACAGGAAAATGGGCCCATGTTCCCAGGGGAGCTCTTTAGATTGTGTGTCTTTCTCTCCCTCTCTCTAATTTAGCTACAACCATTTGGTAGATGATTCTGTCAAATATCTGTCATGCTGAGAGAGGGAGGAAAAAAATAGATTAATCACAAATAGAGGAGTGTGATGTGAAAATGGCTAATATACTGAAATGACAAGTTATATTACATAAATGTCCCCTGTCTTGTTATTTTGGTTTCAAAATGTACAGTATATGGGAAAAAAAACATGACTTCATTTCTTCAGTGAAGCTTTGCCACCTGCATCCACTGCTCCTAGGTTTAGGAACTTCATGGTTCTCCTTGGGACAACTACCTTGTATAAACCACAAGACTTGGAATGCAGAATACATGAAGATTAGCGAGTCTTTTTGTGTTACCAGAACTGGTTTTTTTGTAGGGTTTTTTTTTTTTTTTTTTTGAGATAGAATCTCACGCTCTTGCCTGGGCTAGAGTGCTGTGGCGTCAGCCTAGCTCACAGCAACCTCAAACTCCTGGCTTCAAAGCATCCTCCTGCCTCAGCCTCCTGAGTAGCTGGGACTACGGGCATGTGCCACCATGCCCGGCTAATTTTTTTTAATGTATATATATTTTTTAGTTGTCCACCTAACTTCTTTCTATTTTTTTAGTAGAGACAGAGTCGCACTCTTGCTCAAACTGGTCTCGAACTCCTGAGCTCAAACGATCCTCCCACCTCGGCCTCCCAGAGTGCTAGGATTGCAGGCGTGAGCCACCACGCCCGGCCTAGAACTGCTCTTAAACAGAAGGAGCGAGATGATTCTTTTGTTGTCTTCTCTCTTAACGCTGCCATTTCATTCATTCATTCCTAATCATTTCTTCATGTACTTATGCCGGACACTGGGTGAAGTGCTGAAGATGCTCTCAAAGACCCAGAGCCCAGTGGGAGAAACAGGCAGTTGGTGCAGTGATTACAACACAGCCGAGCAAGGGCTCTGAAATGCACGCGTGCGTGGTGCTTGCTGGCAGAGTATAATCATGCAGCAGATTGTGGGTTTTTGGTGAGGCTCCCAGAGGAAGTAACATGAGTTGAGATTTGAGGGCGGAGTAGGGCCTCTGGCTTAGAAATCCCTTGTCAGAAAGGCATGTGGAAAGGGCATGATCTTTGGCTTCA
The DNA here is from genome assembly GCA_963574885.1 of Lepilemur ruficaudatus. NCBI lineage: Eukaryota > Metazoa > Chordata > Mammalia > Primates > Lepilemuridae > Lepilemur > Lepilemur ruficaudatus. Next base: position 15,535 of record CAUYRT010095322.1, read on the forward strand.
GACTTTATTCTGGTGGCTCTACGTCCGCTCTTGTTTTTTCAGACAACCACAAAAACAGTAGCTTACCATTTCCCAGAGTTGCATTTAGTGTCTTATGTTCATTATCTTATTTAATCCTCACAATATCCTTAAACGTGGAAGACAAATAATAATCATGATCATCAACCTGTGGTCTAGGTTCCGTTAGTACTCCCAACTTACATATAAGACGCAGCAAGAGGCCGGGCACAGTGGTTTACGCCTGTAATCCTAGCACTCTGGGAGGCCGAGGTGGGTGGATCGCTCAAGGTCAGGAGTTCGAAACCAGCCTGAGCAAGAGCGAGACCCCGTCCCTACTAAAAATAGAAAGAAATTAATTGGCCAACTAAAAATATATAGAAAAAATTAGCCGGGCACGGTGACACATGCCTGTAGTCCCAGCTACTTGGGAGGCTGAGGCAGGAGGATTGCTTGAGCCCAGGAGTCTGAGGTTGCTGTGAGCTAGGCTGATGCCACGGCACTCAGGCCTGGGCAACAGAGTGAGACTTTGTCTCAAAAAAAACAGACACAGCAAGAGGACAAGACACCTTCCTATGCCTGGAGAATTGGTGGGGAGAAGATTTGAGAGGAGGAGCACAGAGAGTGTGCTCAAAAAACGATGCTGTTAACCAACATACAGTTCTATCTGTCTTACCTTTGTTTCCTTCTCTGAAAATGAGGGTTAAGTACAGTTAGGTTTAAATAGATAATCAATGTAGTGTGATGAGCGCAGTTCGTGGGACGGACAGACACATGGTTAATGTTATGATCTTCCAGTTCCATATGGAACAGTATGACCGAGAGAGGGTAAAATGTAATCCAGGCCAGCGTGCCCCACTCTGGAAATGAGGAAATAGTGAGGCCTGGAGAGGTTGGGAGGCTTTTGCAAAGGGATTGTCTCTCAGAGTTTGTTCATCTGGTTTGTTTTTTGTTTTTTTGAGACAGAGTCTCACTCTGTTGCCCCGGCTAGAGTGCCGTGGCATCAGCCTAGCTCACAGCAACCTCAAACTCCTGGACTCAAGCAATCCTCCTGCCTCAGCCTCCTGAGTAGCTGGGACTACAGGCACGTGCCACCACGCCCTGCTAATTTTTCTATTTTTAGTAGAGACGGGCTCTCGCTCTTGTTCAAGCTGGGCTGGAATTCCTGAGCTGGAGTGATCCTCCCACCTTGGCCTCCCAGAGTGCTAGGATTACAGGCATGAGCCACCGTGCCCGGCAGAATTTGTTCATTTGAAACACTGAAATTTCATCCCTCAGGTCTGAGCCAAAAAAAAAAGAAATAAAAGAAAAAACAACTAACTAAATAAAAGAAACACCAAAAGCTTCATACTAGAATTCACTGGTGCTGGTTGCTCAAAGAAGTTGCACCTCAAACTTTCACCAAGAGAACAATGAGTCCAGCTTCAGCGATGATTCTGGGGGCTACCCTATCCACTGTCATGACCTTGGGGGCCATCTGGTGTAATTAGATCCATGAACTCCACAAACATCACATTCTTTTTTTTTTTTTTTTTTGAGACAGAGTCCCACTCTGTTGCCCAGGCTAGAGTGCCGTGGCATCAGCCTAGCTCACAGCAACCTCAAACTCCTGGGCTCAAGTGATCCTCCTGCCTCAGCCTCCCAAGTAGCTGGGACTACAGGCATATGCCACCATGTCTGGCTAATTTTTTCTATATATTTTTAGTTGTCCAATTAATTTCTTTCTATTTTTAGTAGAGATGGGTTCTTGCTCTTGCTCAGGCTGGTCTCGAACTCCTGACCTTGAGCGATCCTCCAGCCTCGGCCTCCCAGAGTGTTAGGATTACAGGGGTGAGCCACTGCACCCGGCCAGGTGAAGCAGTTTTAGTGATGACAGATAATTAACAAAGAATAGAACCTGGGAAGAGATGTGCCCAGAATTTTGCTGGGGGCTGGTACCGACAGAGAGCAGGGATTATAAACAGGGAGTTACAGGGACAAGACCATAAAGGCAGAGGCTCTCTGTCCCTTTCAGTCACCCCCGTCCATATGCGGCAGGCCAACTTAGAAGGACACAGGCTGAGATCTGGGTACAAGATTAGCTCCAAAGGAGTAGGAGAAAAAGGAGAAATTTGAGGACTACAGGTACCAAGAGAGAAAAATAACTTACACGCTAGGGAACAGAGTTAATTTGCCAATAGGATGAGAAGTTAAAATAAGCAGGAGTCCAAAATCAGTATTACTGGGCCAAAATCAAGGTTTTAGGTAGGGCTGCATTCCCTCCAGAGGCCACATTGGAAAACTTGGTTCTCTGTTCCTTCAGCTGCTGGTGGCTGCTGGCCTTCTTTGGCTTATAGTCACGTCACCCCAATTTTCAAAGCCAGCATCTTCAATTCTCTCCTGCTCTGTCTTCTCAGCATCTTGCCCTCTGTGTGTCTGTGTTAATTCTGCCTCTGCCTTCCTCTTGTAAAGATACATATAATTGTATTCAGGGCCCACCCACATAAATCACATTAATCTTTCCACGCCCAAATCATTAATTTAATCACATCAGCGAAGACTCTTTTGCCATGTAAGGTAATATTTATAGATCCTAAAGATTAAGATGTGATATTTTCCTGTGGTCATTGTTTACCCCACTGAAGTGCTTTGTTTAGTATCTGTAGACTTTTCTAATTGTATGTGAGGCAAGGCACAGGGCACTTCTTCCTGGAATTTTTTTTGTTTTGTTCTGTTTTGCATGAGAGAGAATGAATAAACTCGAGGCACCAGATTTTTTTTTTTTTTTGAGGCACCAGTTTTGAAATAGTTTTTTTTTTTAAGATTGAATGAGCCCTACAAGTCAGATTCCTTTTCTTCCTTCCCTATATCAGTTGGAAATTTGGCATTGTGTGGCCATAGCTCATGAATAAATGGAAACTGTGTGCTTAATCATTTCATTGATATTCAAAGTTGCCAGGTAACACTACTTGCATTTCCTCTGCTTTCAACAGAATAGGTTTGCTTAAAATAGTTTATTTCCCAAAGGAGGGCACTTTCATTATGTTTTTCTGGCACTGTGTAATTTGGGAATGTACAAATATAATATATTAGGACTGTAACAATATCTGAGATAGATCCTGAAGAATGGTGGGCTCAGTTTCATTCTACTCTCCTTCTATTTTTTATTTTCAGTTTTTGGGGTTTTTTTTGTTTTGTTTTTGAGACAGAGTCTCACTCTGTTGCCCAGGCTAGAGTGCGGTGGCATCAGCCTAGCTCACAGCAACCTCAAACTCCTGGGCTCAAGCAATCCTCCTGCCTCAGCCTCCCGAGTAGCTGGGACTAGAGGTGCGTGCCACCACACCAGCTAATTTTTTCTATTTTTAGTTGCCTGGCTAATTTTTTATTTTTCTGTTTTTGGCAGAGATGGGGTCTCACTCTTGCTCAGGCTGGTCTTGAACTCCTGACCTCAAGCAATCATCCTGCCTTGGCCTCCCAGAGTGCTAGGATTACAGACGTGAGCCACTGCGCCCACCTAAGACTGCCTGTTTGTAAACTTGAAGTCAGAAAGCTGAAAACTGTGTTGACATATATATGTAGAATTTGGATGCAAATTAGGTTCCGGGTCTGTCAGATGCAATTATGAGGCATTTGGAAGGAGAAAGGTAGCTGGAGGCCATCTTCTTGCCCTTTTTGGCTTTTTTCTTATAGCTAGCAGCAGCTTTCTACCATTTATTTTTCTGCTTCCTGGGTATGGAAATGCAGTGTTTGGAAGCAGCAGCACAGTGGCAGCCACTTGATTCCAGCATTCCCGTCCCTGGGTCATCGCTGTAGTGGATGCTTTCGACTCAGTCATTCTAGTGGTGGCCTCAGAGATAGCTCCTCCAGCAGATTCATTCTGTGATGTTTTGGAAATCATTCTTAAAGACTCAACCAGGAGCCGTCTGCACCAGCCATTCCAAAATTTTTGTCAGGACCCAATTTCCTATATTCAATCCCTTTCTGCTTAAAGTACCTACAGTGATCTGAGTGTACGCTTTATTGAATGCTGACCACACTATCAAGGGATGTGGAGATGGAAAGAGGTCAGCGCTATTTCAATATTCTGTAAACTTAGCTCCTTGTTTTTAGGAAAATCATGTCATTCCCCTCCGTAATTCTGCCCCCATTTTCTTGTCTTCTTTTTTTTGAGACAGAGTCTCACTCTGTTTCGCCAGCTAGAGTGCCGTGGCGTCAGCCTAGCTCACAGCAACCTCAAACTCCTGGGCTGAAGCGATCCTTCTGCTTCGGCCTCCTAAGTAGCTGGGACTACAGGCATGCACCACAATGCCCGACTAATTTTTCTATATTTTTAGTTGTCCAGCTAATTTCTCTCTATTTTTAGTAGAGACGGGGTCTCACTCTTGCTCAGGCTGGTCTCGAACTCCTGAGCTCAAACGATCTGCCCTCCTCGGCCTCCCAGAGTGCTAGGATTACAGGCATGAGCCACCTTGCCCAGCCCATTTTCTTGTCATTTACAAAGCTTTAATTAAAATATAATATGTTAAGTATGTGATATGTAATTCTTAATTTTCTCAAAAATAAAAATTTTAATTTTTCCTCCTCAAAATATATAGTAAAGGAATTCTCAAGAAAAAAGAAAACACAGAAGACACATAATAAAGAAGATATGTACTATGGTTATTATATATTATATGTGTTATTATGTGTTAGTTAAGCTAGGCCAATGTTACGTTTATCAAAGCTGAGACGGCTTGTTTGTTAATTTGATTTCAAGTTGTGTCAGCCAGTGCTTGAAACAGTAATTGTTGGCTTTAATTGTAGGCATTTACTGATAAAAATGTTGCAGTTTTTGGCTTGTTCTAGGATACAGAAGATCAGTTAGCTAAATATTAAAAATATTCTATAGCAGAGTTTCAAATCTGGAGTTAATCAATATTGACCTTGGAATATGCAGAGGAATGTGAGAGTCTCTAGGAAGTTTCCTCTATCACAAATGATCTTCATTAAAATTGACCAAAGCATCACCATTAATAATTAATTACTGTATGGTAAACTTTGCTCCTTGGGAATTATGCTGGAGTATGGAGCAAGGTGGGGTGGTGGTGGGCAATCCTATGTGAATTTTTTTATTTTTAATTTTTTCTCAAGACAGGGTCTTGCCATGTTGCCCAGGCTGGTCTCAATCTCCTGGCCTCAAGTGATCCTCCCACCTCAAGCCTCCCAAGTAGCTGGGATTACAGGCTCATACCATCACATCTGGCCCTATGTAGATTTATGTTAAGATGCTAGTAATTGTTTAGGTAAGACTGGCCTCTGAGATAATAACTACTGTGGAATTGGCATCTGGTTGAACCTAAAGTTAAATGTAAAATCTGACCATCATGCAGAGCAGGGGTTCTAGAGGCAAGTGAGCATCTTAAGTAGCTGTGTGTTCTAAAACTAAAGTTTAAATTTAGGCTAAATTTAGCCTAAATTTGAACTAAATTTAGACTAATTACTAAAGTTTAAATTTAGTGAATTTCTAAAGCACTGAGGTCTTGACAGATTTAGTGTTGAAGGCAATAATTCCAGCATAATAAGAGACATTTTAAGCCAATAAATGAAAAACATCCCACCATTTTTTTTCCATATGCACGGCAGACATTGCATGTTGATCAGAGTCTTTCGTTCTAAACTGAGTCTTCAATTTTTCTAAATATAGTACTCTTAGTAGCCACTGCCATTGATAGAGGCAAGCAGGTGTGGCAGGAGCTTTTGATTTTTTGCATAGCAGCCATTCCCTTCCACCTTTCTTTTTTTTTTTTTTTTTTTTTTTTTGAGATAGAGTCTCACTCTGTTGCCCGGGCTAGAGTGCTGTGGCGTCAGCCTAGCTCACAGCAACCTCAAACTCCTGGGCTCAAGCGATCCTTCTGCCTCAGTCTCCCGAGTAGCTGGGACTACAGGCGTGCACCGCCATGCCCGGCTAATTTTTTCTATATATATGTATTTTTTTAGTTGGCCAATT
>CAUYRT010095323.1:0-65402 GCA_963574885.1 Lepilemur ruficaudatus
CGACGTGGGGGGTCACTGTGGAGGGGTGGGATATGCTTGAAAAGTAGTTGAGGAGTGGAACTGGGGGTCTCAATAGGGGAAAGGAATTCCTCGAAAACTGATGCATGTGATTGACTGTACACCTCGGTAAATTCACCGAAAATCATTTAATTGTGCACTTAAAATGGAGTGTTGGTTGTACGTAGATACAGTTGGAGCACTATGTGTGTGCTCTATTGACTACTTTGACAGAGTGGATTTTTGAATGTGGCAAGATGGGTCAACTTGAGTGGTGATATATTTTGGGAAGTCAGCTCACTGCAAATTGTGACTGTAAACATTGCACTGTAAATGCTTTGTAGTTTTCCCCCAATAAAAAAAAAATACAGTTAGAAGGAATCAGTTCTAATATTTGATAGTATAGTAGGAAAATCATAGTTAACATAATTATTGCTTATTTCAAATTAGCTAGAAAAGAAGAGTTGGAAAGTTACCAACACAGAAAAGATATATGTTTAAGGTGATGGGTATCCAATATCACATGTACTCCCCAAATATATACAACTAATATATATCAATTTTTTAAAAGCAGAATTAAAAAAGAAAATGTTAAAAGTAATTCTAGGAACTATCACAATTAAAGGGAAGAACAAGAAAGAGCTAGAGAAGGGGAAGAACATGCATGTAGGAGGAATGCAGGAAAGGGCAGGAGAGGGTGGGAGATTGGGCCTCATTGGTGAGGAGGAGACCTTCCCTTCGTAGAGCTGGTCTCTGAAAAGTTCCAAGTCAATTGCTGTGATTCTTCAGATCATCAAATCCCTTTAATCTCATATTAAAGCAAACTTCTTTTCTAGAACATTCTATTTCTATAAAGTCTATTTAGACATGAAGGTGAAATTAATGTGCCTTAAAAAAGAAAGGAGAACTTAGTAAGTTCTGCAATAAAACACTCCAACTACAAAGAAAATGGTCTTTCAATAATACGATTGAAAATTTTTTTGTGTGTGTGAAGCCACAGAGATTCAGAAAATATATCAAATGCCTCTAACAATTTTGAAAAGGAAATGGGATAATGAAAGGACAAAAGAAAAGGCCCATGAAAACAAACAAAATGTTATTGAATAAAGCTATTTTTTTCTCCTCAAGGAATTCAATATTATTTTCTTAAATAAAGTAGAGTTTAACATTATTATTTCATACACCTTCTTCATCACAAAATACTTTAGAGAATCCAAGTTGTAAAAAGACAACAAGGTTAGCGTTTTCTTAAAACATTTCTTTTTTTCCCTTAAATCTCAGAGATCTGAGTGTTTTTGAAGATCACAGAAGTTTTCAGTGGCTGCTAAGAGTGCAGTAGAGTGCACTAGCAGCAGTAGCAGAGGATTAATAATATATTAATAGGGAATTAGGGGTCTTAATAAGTGGAAGGAAATCTTCTAAAACTGATTTATATGAATAGCTGCACAACTTGGTAAATTTACTAATAATCATTTAATTGTTCACTTAAAAAAATAAAATAAAATAAAATCTGTTATTTTCTTCTAGGCTCCTAAAAAAAAAAATAAAATAATTTTAAGTGATTAAGAAAACTATGTCAAATTTGAAATTGTATTTCCTTTGCCTAAATTGTTAAATGTTGACCCATTTTTAAGTATTATTGTATATAATACAGCACAATTACAATATAGTATAGTATATTCTCTGAAATACCTTGGTTCCCTTGGCGTTATGAAAATTCCATAAGTAAAATAGAATTTTTTCACTGTTTATTGTCATTCTAAAGTAATCTACCAAACAAATGTAAAATTGTAGATATACTTATTTCCTCAGAACAAGTAAGTAGATTTCCCGAAAGAGAAATAATCACAATATCCTGAAAGACAGTATCATTGTTCAAGATGTTTCTCTGATTTCAAACTATTTCTCTACCTCATTTGCAATATTAACTCAATACTCTCAAAATACTTTCTTTGCAATTCCTTTGGTTTTCAAAGTTGTATTCTCTACTCCTGGCTACTTAATTAGGACCCTCTTCATCTCAGTTTTACCATTCTGTTTTATATCATATTTCATGTCTCAAAAACATTAATTAGAATCAAATAACTTCCAAAACCTAGTCTTTCTTAATTAATATCAGGAAAGTCTTCAGCCTTCTTGGATCAAGATGGTTATCAGCATTGCTTGCATTAATGTAAATGTCTTTACTTGTATCCTCCTGTAATTTGGGGAAGAGCTGATTTAAATTTTGACTCTGAACTTCCCCTATGAAGAATCATACTTTCAAAATCCTGATACGGTGAATAAAATTTTTAGAAAGACATTCTGAGATTAAATGAAAGATACATGGACAAATAGAATCAGACTTTGTGAATTTTTTAACAACTTTTCTCTTCAGTATGGAAAATCTGGCATTCAGAAGGGTTATTTTGTTCAATAAATTTAATAATACAGCATACAAAGACCAAAAGAGAATGAATTAATTTGGAGTGACCTACACATGGTTCATCACTAATAATCTAGCCCTGGGGACTTCCAGTGAAGTCTACTGAGTTGAATGGAATTGGAGAGAAATTAACTAGAGTAGCAGAGACCATTTGCTACTTATTCTCTTACCTCATTGAAACAGACAACAGTTCAAAATACTAAGGCCCAGGGAATGTACTAATTATTCCAATCTAGCCGGCATCATTTCAGTATCTTTATACAAGTACTCAGAATTGGGGAAAGTAGTTGAGACTCTGGGCAGAAGATTTTTTTAATTCAATAAAGTATGTATGAAGTCACAGCTATGTGCAGATAGACTTCAAGATTGATGCCCTTGTGCATTTTATATGTTTGGGAAAAACAGAGTAAGCACATAGAAAATACAAATAACATACCAAATAGTAACATGCTCTGAAGATTATAAATACAGTAATACAATAGATATATTACATAAGTAATATACTATCAATACATTATAGATGCTACAAAGATAACAGGCATGGTAATATAATTGGAGGCTGCTTTAAAAATGGTAGAAGGACCATTCCTTTCAAAGTAAGTGACACCTGAGATGAAACTAAAATGAAGAGAGGTAAAAGAGATCTGTATTTGAAGGCCGAACTGGAGTGGATTAAATAGAAAAGGAAAAAAAAAAATAGGGAAATAGACATAGTATAGACAATTTTTGAGGGATAAAGAATAGCAAATAAACGGTATTACAGATGAGCGTATGGGATCTGGTGTTGGAGTATTAAATCAGGGGCCAGTACATGTCTATACAAAGGGTACGAAATAGAAAATGGAAAGGAAATGAGGAAACTTAATATGGGATTAATAATTAAAGTGACAAAGTGTGATCGAGAAAAAAGTCATGTGTTCTCAGTGGTGTGTTGGCAGAAAAACTAGAGATAATGGCAGATCAGCCAGGCTGCTCGTCTACCCCAAGTAGGGATAATATAGACAGGCTGTAATTGTAAAAACCCAATGAGAATATTCTTTGATCTTATTCACTAGTATTCTGACATGGAGGACTTACACCAGCATGTGCAAAACTGAAGATAGCTGTGCTGTGGTTGAAGTTTGTACGTGCCTGGCGTGGGGATAAGTGGTACTGAGACTCACTTCCTCCACAGCATGCTTTATCAAGGCTCATTGCCCCAAACTTGCTCCATTTGGATTTCAATGTCTGGGACCTAGAATACCCATAGGTATAAGTACAATCTTCTCCTGTATTTTACCCCAAAATTCTTTCCATTTCTTCAGCGAGGTTTTATTATTTATTTTCTAAAAATTGAAGTAGAGGAAGGAAGGCGTAAGAGAATATTATCAGATATGGCATCTTTCTGGATATACAGGAAAGGCTTAAAAAAGACTATTGATATATGTGTCTAAGGGAAGAAAGAAAGAAGTTAAGGAAGTTGCAGTACCTAAGACAATTGTTTTAAGTTGTTCCTGGCTATATTAAGGGTAAAAATAAAAGCTACTAATAGAATGCCTTGTTTTATTTTCTGCAAGAGAGAAATATTGTCTGAAAGGGTGACTAAATGGCACTGCCAAAAGGTATGCCATACATTTGCATCCTCATGACTCAATAAGGGAGGGGATTTGAATAATTTAAAACTGGAAGTGAGAACTGAGAAGTTTAAAGGTGAGTTAAGGGACATAGATTTTTAAAATCTACGTTTCATCAAGAAGAGGGAAAGGACTGTCAAGCTTTGCACAAAAGCTTGAGGAAGTTAGAAAGTTAGTTCAAGTCAGAGTATTGATAACCTAATAGTTCAAATTTTACCATTAAATTGCCAATCTAATGATAAAGCTGAAAACAGAACCCAAATTTATATTGGAAGAGATATAACTGATATAATTTTTTTTAAATATCACATTTATCAATTTGATAATATTACTCACATACACACTGAGTAGAAGACAGAGATGCAAACGTACAGGCTGGAAGTAAACAGTAAATTATTTGTTCATCTCACTCACTAATTTGATTCCTTAAAATCAAAATATAGTTTGAGCTTCTAATTTCTGCTCAGACCTGTGTTCCCTGTTATGGTAAATATCAATATAAAAGAGAAGCATGCGATTCCTGGATAGTAGGCAAGATAATTTGGGAAATTGCCTTTAATATCTGATGAAGAAGCTAGCACTTGGCACACTGGAATAGCAATATGCTATTCTCATTGCCATAAAAATATAATCTCAATTCTAAAACCTCTTCAATCCCTCACTGGGAGTGCTTATATTCTAGGAGAAGTGGTGAATCATGTTGGTGTCACTGTTCATTAAGTGTTGATCGTATTAGATTTAACACTACAACAATTGTTTGCTGCTTATTCAAACAAGGAATGGAACACAACAGATTAAAATACAGTCCTAGACTTTTATGCTGAGTTGAGATCCCAGCCTGGCCATTTCATTCTGTGCGGCCTGGGGCAAGTCCCTTAGCCTCCCTCTGCCCCAGTTTCCTCAACTCTCAAATGAATATTACACTGACTTGTATAAAGGCAATCTGGGAGTAGAAAAGTAGGATGTTAAAGTGCCCTTTTCATTTTAAACACTGAAAATACTCATTTTTAAAATTTATCTTCCACCTCTTAGCTAGTGAGGCTCTACTTAAGTGCTTGCTATATAAGTATTTTTATAAGAATTAATTTTAAAAGACAAGATTGAGATATAATTTTAAAAACAAAATTCTTGAAATGTCCAAATTATATGGTATGAACTATCCACACCAGAAAGGCATTTTGTTTTCTGCTCCAAGAAAATGAGTCTCTAAACAGCTACTAATGTTGAGAGAGATTGAAACAATACAGTGAAGTCTACTTACCATGGCAATTTAAACTTCTTCCTATCTATGATACTTAATTCTCAAAGGCACATTTCAACATAATGATAGTCAAAATTTGCTATTTAAGAGAAATGGTCATTTGGAATGGATTTTTTTTTCCCTACTTGGCTTATGGAATATGCTGTAGTCAGGTTTTGCAGCATGGAAAAGAAGGAGCCTAGCAACAGAATTTTAAGAATGATGAAAGGTCTCTGAGTCAAATGGGCTGCCTCTTGAGATAGGAAGTAAAAGAGGATTCTAGCCACGCCTGACAGAAAAGAGAAACCTAAAGAGGCATTAAAAGGGCAACACATTCCCAGATGAATCAAAGTTTTATTAAAATGTGGACATTTAAAAGGAGATGTTTTCAGTCATTCTTAGCTCATTTTACATACCCTATGCACCCTAAAATTAGGCACTTTTATATAGGAAATGCTTATTCAGTGTTTAATTGGATAAAAATTCAATCACAGTTCTTGACATTTCTTTAGGCACAAACTTAGATTTAGGCTTTTAACTTTGAAGTAACTCCTTTCTCAGATCTTCTCATGTGATAGGAATAAGAAAATTAGCCATTAAAGCAATTTTGAAGGAGGCTAAAAAGGAGGCTAAGAAGTCTCTTGCTCACTCAAAGGTTATCAACACCGAAAGATAAAACAAGACAGACAGTCTGTGGGCACCACTTACACTAAGACTGCAAGCACGAGACACCCGTTGGCAAGCTTTGCTGCACATACACAGCAGGAGAAAAAGGAAAAATCTTTAAGGGAAAACAAATTTTCCAGAAACACAGCAGGAGAGCTTAACTGGGCAAGCAGAAAGCCCACACTATTTTAAACAGTAAAGAGCAACAGGAAAACATGTTTGGAAAAAGATAGTAAGAAAAAGTATCCGAGAAGGAGAAAGGGATGTTGACTTTTATTTTAACACCAAGCAGAAAAACTTAATGAGAACAAGAATGATAGATTCTGTAACCCTCATCCTAAACTGGAAAATAGCACTGGTTATGAAAAATCTTGCGAATAAATTTCACAATATTTACTCTATTGAAAGTCATTTTTCCCCCTTTGATGACCTTCATTACATTTTACCAGATTCATTTAAATTACGTATAGTGTACTGACATTTGTTTTGATGTAAAATTTTCTAATGTATAATTGTACTGAACTCATACGAGAATTTGTTCTATTTTATGTTATCTCAGTTGTGGAGATGAAGAAAGAAGAGAATCATAATGAATATGTTTTAATTTAAAATGTACAGCTTTAAATAAATTAAACAGAAGTGACCTTGTAGAGATCAACAAAATCTAGGCCAAACAAGGTTTTATTGCTAGCATTACTAAATATTGACTACCTAGATTAAAAAAAAAAAAAAGCAGTTGGCCTAATAATTAGACTTCAACTCTCTGGAATTGTTTAGATTTTAAAAAAGGAAAAATAAAATAAGGTTCACTAATAATATAACAAGTTAGAGGCACAGAAGAAACAGGGAGCATCCTAGCTTCTGATGATATAAAGAAGGAAGTGAAAAGAAGTCTAAATGGTCACCATGCAGTGGGGCCACTGGGAGCAGATCTCTCCTTCAGTTCTGGGGGGTAGATGTCCTGCTTAGGACGGACCCTGATCCTCTGACTCTCCCGCTGGTGGATCTTAGTAGAGACCACACAGGAGAACATGGCCCTGGAGAGAGGTGAATGCTTGACCCAACCTACTTACCACCTTGGCCAGGCACACTTGTAGTATGAGTATAACCTGCGTTTCCACCAAAGGCAGAAAAGGAAATGAGAAAAGGACTTATGCCACTTTCTTCTTTTGTTTTACATACTATGATCAGCCTCCTTTCACTGTTGGTTTTAAGTAACTAAGAGAACTGGTTCTGATAGCTCCTGACAGCTAAGGAAACTTTTGCAAGATATGTATGTTGTACTCTTTTCTGTTGCTCTATGATTGTTTCTTGTCTTAGCTCACAATAAGATTATAAACTCCTTTGCTTGCAATTCTTTTACAGTCACCCTACCATGAAACACAGACTTAGGCACACTGCAAATGAAAAATAGAGATTAAAACTCACTTTTATTGATTGCCTACTCCTTGCCAAGCACTTTCCTGGAGGATTTGTTTTTGAATTCAGTTGAAAGTGAAAGTATTTTCATTATAACTCAGAAAAGGAGGCACTTTTGGAATCACTATAGTGCTGTTTAATATATTGTTGCATCCATGGGCTTCATTAGATGATTGAGTAAATATCTGTTGACTGTATGGATGGATAAATGCATGTAGAAATAATACAATTCAGGCAATTGGAAACATATCTAGGGGTATGGTAAAAGTGAGTGTAATTATATCTGATTGAAAATATTACATGGTCATAGACATTTTTTTTTATTTGGGAATTGGAAAAGCATAGCTGTTTCATGCCATTTATTGAACAAGATGATATCACAGGGCTGGTAGTGGAAGCATTTTGAGACAATGATCATTGAAAACATATTGATAATTCGAACTTCAAATGTAAGCCCCAGGTCTGAATCAGTAGTACTCTAAATTAGGGGACTTCTCCTAATTAAATATAATATATGAAGTTGAATTATTTAATCATCATGGTGTTACTGATTCTATTGGTAGAGGCACAGCACTTTAAGTTGTTACAGCTTAAAATCTAATAATTTTATTGATACTTAGATCCTATATCCCTTTGGGGGGGCAAACTGCTCCATCAATCTTAATTTCTCATACTTTTCACATGTATCTATCTGTATTAGTCCTCCTTGTTAACATTCTGTTTCAGGATTTATCATGTTAGAGCCATAATATTTTACAGGTTTCTAACCTTGGCCTTATTTCCTGCTTCTATTCCTGAGCTTCAGGAAACATCTTCCCAAAATATATTAGGTTATTAAGTATGAAATGTCCCATTAACTTAAGTACTAAGTTTGACAGTTGGTAACTCTGACATGTAATTTTAACACTTCCTGTTTCATTTTTATTGTGAAGGTACATCCTCATTCTTTCAAACACATGATTCAGCTTGTGATTATCTTTCAAACTTTTATACAACAGTTTTTGGAAAATCACAGATAAGTAAAAAATTTGCATTATTTTTGAATATGAGTTCCATCGTGGAACCAATGCAGCGCAGACAGCTCAAAATATCAAGGAAGTGTTTGGGAAGGATGTGGCTAATGAACACACAATATGTCAATGATTTAAGAAGTTCTATTCTGGTGATTTTTTTAATCTTGAAAATGAGCCAAGTAGGCAACCTGAGACCAAGGTGGATAATGATGAGCTGAAAGCTGTAGTGGAAGCAAAACCATCTCAACCTACATGTGAATTAGCAGCAAGGTTTGACGTTCCTATGCCAACAATATTGGACCATTTAAAACAAATAAGCAAGGCAAAGAAGCTGGATAAATGGGTCTCATATGAATTAAACGAGCCTCAGAAGACCAATCATCTTGGAGCTTGCCTCTCTTTGCTGCCATGACATAAAGGCAAACCATTTCTACACCATATTGTTACATGTTATGACAAATGGATTCTTTTTGACAATCACAAGTGTTCACCACAACGACTGGATAAAGATGAAGTGCCAAAACACAGTCCAAAACCAAATATTCATCAAAAAAAGCTAGTGGTGTCTGTTTGGTGGTCCAGCACTGGTATTATCCACTATAGCGTCATGAAACCTGGTCAGTCGGTTACAGCGATGTCTACTGCAATCAATTGGATGAAATAATGAGGATGCTTGCAATTAAGCAGCCAAGATTGATCAACAGAAACAGGCCAATCCTCTTGCAAGACAATGTTAGACCACATGTTGCACAAACAATGCTGCGGAAACTACAGAAGCTAGACTTGGAAACTCTCTGTCATCCATGGTATTCACCAGACCTTGCACCAACTGACTACCACAGGCTTTGGACCACTTCTTGCAGAGAAAAATATTCGATTCTCAACAAGCTGTGGAAAATGCCTTCTATGATTTCACTGCCATTTGTTCTCCAGGCTTCTTTGCTGCTGGCATAAGCAAGCTACTGTTAATATGGCAAAACTGTGTCAATAGTTTACGCTCATACTTTGATTAATGGGTACTGCTTGGGTAGGGCAAGGGCAATATATGTAACCTAAACATTTGTACCCCCATAATACGCTGAAATAAAAAAGAGAAAAAGAAACTAAACTTTTGATTCAAAATCAGACATTTCATATTTAACGACCTAATAAATATCATGTTTATTCATATATTAAACAAAAGTTGTATTAACATTATCACTCACAAGGCACTTCTAGAAGCTATGAATAGAGCACTGATGTCAGCAAACAGAAGTCCATGAAAAAAAAAATAAATGCAACATCAAATAAGTGAAATGGTGATAGGGAGCTAAATAATGCCAAGGAAGGAGGATACTGAAAGTGTGTGTTGCAATTTAGATAGGGTAGCATTTTAAGGCCTCATTGAAAACCCAAGGTTTGAGTAAAGTCCAGGAGGAAATGAGTAAGGGAGCTAAATGGGCATCCATCAGGGACAAGAGCATTTTAAATTGAGAGAAACGTACTTGTTCTGGATCTAGTGGAAAGGCAGGTGCAGCTGTAGCAGAGAAATCATATGAATACATAAGGTCAGAAAAGTGAGAAGAGGCAGGATCCCGTGGGGCATTGGAAAGTTTTTTATTCAATATTACTTGTTTCAACCAGGCCTTCCATAACTGTCTCTTATAAAATAGCATAGTAACCCTCCCTCCATCCGTCATTATTTCCCTCTTCCTGATTCACTTTTTCATAGTATTTATCTTCACCTAGCATGAAAGCAAATATTCATCTGTTTATTTTCTGTCACTTCCATTAACATAGAAGCCAAGTGAGGACAAGGACTTTGGGGTGTTTACTGCTATAACTCCCTCAAGTAGAACAAGTAGATGCTCATAACATTTATTGAATACACAAATTATTCTGTAGCATCTATTATATTTGTTCAATAAGGTTGTTAGACACTAAGCCACCATTCAATAAGATCTGATTCAATGAATTTGTCATTTCTCTCTCATTTTTGAGGTGTGTCTTCTTCAACAGGAATATAAGGTGTTATGGTCATGGGATACGTGAAGTCATAAATGTCAAGATTCTTCATACCACATAAAATTTATGTTCACCCTAAACATTTATTTGTTCTGAGTTGTTTCCTTATTCAAGTGTAAATTCATCTGCTTTAGAAACTTATGCAAAGATTAAATGAAATAATATATAATAGCTTATTTAAAATATAAATAAGTATTGGTACATAAAGATTTTCCTTTTTCACTCCCTACACAGCCTGTGGGCAAGGCAGTAAGCCAGCCCCTTGCATATAGTATTGTGTTCATTTGTCAACACCACTCAATAAAAGTGGGTATCATAAATCCTCTTTTAGCAATTAACAATCTGAAGCCCCAGAACTTTAACATACTCAAAGTCCCAAAAATGAATAAAAAACTGACTTTTGATATGGGAGTTATTGTTGATGTTTTTGATTCCTTACCTATACCACACTATTTCCCTAGCAAATATTTACTAAATAACTACTACACACAAAACATTTTAAATACTGCAATATATACTATATTGTCTCTAATTTTCAGGAGTTTCAGATCTAGTACCCATAAATAAATATACAAATTATTATAATTTGTTTTTTCTCAAATGTGAGATTTGTACTGCTGGTAATAAGAAAATTATTTTTCGTGGTAAGTGTAATCGATCTAGATAGCAAATACGCACAAAATGAAACAGTTTTGATTCACATAAAGTGATATCTATTCTCCTTTATATTTGCTTCCAAGCTTTCTTAGCATTTCTTAGCAAGTCTTTTTTTGTGTTATTAAGTACATTACTAATTTCTCTTACGTTCCCCCTCCCAAAAAAAAAGAGCTATTAGAGAAATTTTCAGACAAACAGTATCTTTCTACTTGGAATATAATAACTTTTTAAATTGTCATTTTATTTATCTTTCCTGTTACCTTAAGGCACTTGTTGGAAACGTATTTCCAATCTACTGCATCAGCAAAAAATTTTCTTTAAAAATTACATTTACTTAAATATTAATAGAAGTAGTGAGTTAATATGAAGAAAAATATTCAACAACTAGTATAAGTGGTATATGCATATGGGGAAAAATCATGAAGCTTGTAGGAATTGATTAATGTTTGGCAAACACTATAAATAAGAAATGGAAAAATTTTCTAATTAGGGTGTCAGGAAATTAAGTGTTCTAACTCTAAGAAGGTGAGTTCTCTTAAACAGCAGAATGGAGTTAGGCACTGTATGCCCATAAGGAAATTTACCCTGAGGATTCATGCATACACTGTAGGGAGGACTAGAAGGATGCTTAGTTTTTGAAACCCCAGGGAGCTGTGGCTTCCCTAGCAGCTGTCCAAGCACTTTTGATAATCTCCATGTGAGTAAAAGATACTCTAGGAATTTGATGAAGAGAATGATCACTTTCTGGGTAGCTGATCAGGTCGCTTCACAGAAGCATTGATACAGAATTCATATAACCTTTAAGATTATAACAAATAAAGAATAAACCAAGATGGTGGTGTTGAGGCTCAGAAAACAATACCCCAAAATGAAGGCCTCAGAAGCAGCCTCAGAGGCAAAGTTTCATTCTCACTTTCCCCTGCCCTCCTGTCTCTTGTCCCTCCTTCTCCCACAAGGCAAGCCATATAAACTAGAATTCCTCTTCCCCAAGGTGGGTCATAGAAACCAAAACTCCTTTTCCCTAAAGCCAAACAGCCTAAAACAATTACTCTAACTTTCTCCCACCTTTCTGAGTAACAGCTGGCCATGAAGGAATTAAGACCCTCATTCCAGAGGGGTTCTACCCCATACCAGGGAAGAAGAAACATTACAACAGAGAGGCCAAGAAGAATCTGAACAGGTAGGCCTTGTTAGGTTTCCCCACTCAGTCTATTACCATCGTCTCATACCCTTTTATCCAACTGCATTTCTACACAGCTGTCCCTGCTTCATCAAACCTACGCATAAAATCAGACAGCTTGCCCTATATCTTTGGGTCTGTAATATGAAGGTTTCCATGTCACATAAAACTATGATCAAAGGAATTTGTTATGCTTTTATTTTGTTAAGCTATTTATTGTTATAGGGAATTCGGTCATGTCCTTTATGATGGGAAGAAAGGAATCACTCCCCTCTTCCCTTACAGAGGCCTTTCAGGCAAAGAAAAGCCAAGAAAACAGGATTGCAAAATTCATAAAGTAGATTTGGAGAAATGGAGCAACACACACAAAAATAATGAAATAACTTTTTGAGAATGAATGTATAAAATACATGAGAAGAAATGAAAATAACCAAAATTATTTCATAATAAAAGCATGATTTTCAATAAAAGAGCATCACTTGTGGCTATATTCACAGAAAATAATTTTGTTTTCTCAGAATATGGTTGTACCCTTATCATCCCACTGAATTATTTTTCTAATTTTTTAATTACTGTAAAATAAGTTTCTGCTTCAAAATAAAAATAAATTCATATTCATTAGTAAAGGGTGGAGAATAAACAACTTTGAAAGAGTAAGGTCACTGTTTATCTTACTGGATGTCAAGATTTGTAATAAATATATGTTACACCAAATATTGATGATTCAGGCGTAGATAAATAGAGCACTGGAATATAATAGAGATTCTAGAAATAGACCTATATTTATGTTTAATTTGAATTGACTAAAAATACCTCGTGTTGGAAACAAATAAGGTGAAATCAGAATTCTCAAAAACTGCTTGTAACATAAGAATTGGTACCACCACTTTGGAGAGAAATAAGGAAAATATCTGTTAAGCTGAAAATATACATACCATATATCCCAAATTCTCTCTCTCTCTCTCTCTCTCTGTCTCTCTCTCTCTCTCTCTCTCTCTCTATATATATATATAACAGAAACCCCAGCACTTATTAAGAAAACAACATGTTCAAGGATATTTCTGTAATAGTGAAATATTGTCTAAAACAGAGAAACATACATTTTGGTATATTTAAAGAGTAGAATAGCATGGAGCAATTAAGACGAATTATATTTATATGTATTGACACTCATAGATCACAGTAAGTATGTTAAATGACTTAACAAGCAATAGCTACCAACATATACATATACATGTTGATCTGTACACACATAGGTTATGCTCACATGCATAAGCAGTGCAAATATAAAAGCAATGCAAAAATAAATGTATTTAAGGACAGTAATTTCTCTCTGTGTGTTAACTTGGACATGAAATTTGTGCTCTAGGTACCTTTCCTGCAAAATGAGAGCAATGAAAATCTGCCAGGGTTTGTTCTGGGCTATCTATGTCTGTATATTGAAAACATAGACAATGTAAAGTGAGAACTGTGTGAGAGAAAAAATGGTGAGAGGTCAATATTGTTTATCATTGCTCCATGAAGAAAATCCATTCTAAACTGAGCCTTCTAAAAGGAAAAGAAAACTGAATTTTTGAATCAAGCCAAGAAGTGGGAGGACCCAGGTCTGAATAACAAGGAGAGTCATGTAGTGTAATGAAGTAGTATCCAGTAGGGGTAAGATTTAGAGAAAAGTTGGCTAAATTAATGTAGAATGAAACATTTACTATTCAGCTACACACAAGGAAAATGGCAAAATTGAACTTCGATGAAACTCTTCTAAGAATTGATTTTATATCTCTGATACAAAGATTCCAACAGGCAGTCTGGAAACACTGACCCGGAGACACTCGCTTAAAGTCATAGGCATTCTTTCATGCACCTGCCCTTTACAATCTTTTTAATCTAACAGACGAGATAGCAATAACACGCAGATCGTTGCAACTTCCTTGGATGGAACTCAACATCAGCGGAAGAAGGATTGTGTTTTAAACAATAACAGATGCACACACCAAGAGTGTGGTGGCTGTAGCTGTTCAACACATGAGTCATCCTTCCCTACTTTTGAGTTTGTGATACAAATAAGAGAGCACTGCAGTCCTTTCATTGTAAGAAGGAGATGTGAAGGATGGAAAATGATGAATCATTCATGCTCATTTCATTTCCCATGAGGATGTTCATTTAAAGTGTCTTCATCGAAAAAGCACTCCATGGAACTAAGTACTGAGGATTTTCATAATTTATATTTACTATATTAAAAATATCTAAAATGTACATTTCTTGACTAAGATTTTCCAAATCCCAAAAGAGATATTTAAATGAGGACTATATAACTAAACTAATACTAATAGCCTGTAAATCATGTTAAGTGCATTTGAGAAATAGCCATTAATTGAACAAATAAGCCTATTGTGCTATATGGATTTAGCACATGCTCAATAACAATAGGAAAATTTACTAAAAACAACTTATTACTATTTTCCTGCTCTAAAACATATATATTGTACATATTTCAATTTTTACTTGATCTCACTTATCTTCAACATTATCAAATTAACCCCACAACTAATTATTTTATATAAATTAAAATAAGAAAGAAATAGAAGAAACACACCATTTTCAAAAGTAAATTAGAAAGATAGTCAACATTCACCCTTCCAATCTGTTCACAATAATGTATACATGGTTTTATCTGAATTTCATGAATCCAGTGAAATTCTGTGTCCATTGCAATCAATCAGGCCATGTTTTGCTAATTGGTCATATTTTATTAACTTACTTATTTCCAGGGCCAGACAGAGCCTAGACCATGTAAATGCTAAATAAACATGTATTGAGTAAATGAGGAAATGGATGAAAAAGTATTATCATTTTTAATG
The DNA here is from genome assembly GCA_963574885.1 of Lepilemur ruficaudatus. Taxonomy (NCBI): domain Eukaryota; kingdom Metazoa; phylum Chordata; class Mammalia; order Primates; family Lepilemuridae; genus Lepilemur; species Lepilemur ruficaudatus. The sequence continues at coordinate 15,073 of CAUYRT010095323.1, forward strand.
TTCTGTTCCTAATTTCAGCAGAATGACCTTAGCATGCACTGTAATACAGTGAACTCTACAGTACATAGTGGGCCAGGAAATGATGGCAGACTTTCACAGTCCTGGCACACTTTTCCTTACTTATGCTCTACCTTGAACATCAATATGTATTTTATTAAATTTTGGGGAAGGCCAATATATATTTTGGAAACACAAATGCAGATTTTGGTAATAGAGAAATGGCAAGGGGCTGATGAAAATAAAACTCATACATAGCCATCACTTGGCTGAACCAGGTGTCAAATTGTGTTGATTTGACACTGTCTTATGTGCACTCTTTCCCCAAGCTACACCTAGGCCTCCTCAGCCTTCCCACGAGTTAGCTGCAGACCAGTCAGTTCGAGAGCGCAGGCTCTCCCTTGTCCCACTCTTCTAGTTCTCCCAACTGCTCCCTGGCTTTGGATGCTGGCTATAATTTGGCCTCGCACTTTCTCTGACTACATGACTAAGTAACATATCAGAATTCTTCTATCAATAGAATTTCAAAAGAGATTATATATTATTGCTCCACTCAAAAGTAGTTTGGAACACTTCTAAAAAGTGAATACAATTTAATTAGAGTTAAGATTAATATGTATGAGTGTCAAAATGGTTGATGAATTCTAGGAGACACTCTGAGGTCAATTTTAGAAAATTTAATAATGAATAAGGAGGTAGAGGCGCTATAATTTTTGTGAATTGCTTGAAAATGATTCACGAATAAAGGGGAATAAAATTTGGATTCATTAGTCCATAGAAGAAAAATCCTGGTGCATAAGGGACTAACATAGTCATTAAGAATTTGTCTCTCTATATACAAATGGGATATGTGAAACTTAATCTTTACTAAATAATGTCTGATTTGTGAATTTATCACTATTTAATTCATTGTAATTGTTGAAAATCTATGATTTATTTTTGCATGGCTCACTCTTTTTTATTCTACTATTTACTTTGGGATCTATGAAGGATGTATTGTCTACATTTTGAACAAGTTATTAGATTTAATATCCACAATTAAATGGTCTTTGCCTCTATCCCTACCTCTAGCAATGTCATTATTTACACATAGCAAGCTCTCAGTAAATGTTTAAATAATTAATTTTGGTTTACTTCCCAGTGACAGAAGGAGCAAAGAAAGTATTCAGATTTTAGGCCAACTTCTCATTTTTTATTTATACTCTATTAGCTAAAATGATAACAACTGGTATTACCAAAGTGATCTCAAGTGTGAAATACTTTACTAAATAAGTCATTCCATCAAGATACAAAGGGACAAATATGTTTAAATATGTTTAAATATTTATGGAATACAAACTGAAATGGCACATGCAGGTAAATTAACAAAACAGAGACCCTAACCACATGTTCTCATCTTCCTTTCTAATTCAATCCTGAACCAATGACCCACATTCAATACACTTAACACTCCTTCTATCAAGCCTGGAAATTTGCACAGCTTTTTCTGAATCAAATGAAGTAGTATCAGTCCCTTAAATTGGGCTGAGACAAAAATACTTCACTGATTCTTTACATTATTAAAGTTAGGGAAAATTTTGGGAAATTATATAAAGTATGGCAGCATGAGAATATGCAGATTTGGAGAACAATATATTTCTAGCGATTACTTATTTATTACCTTCACATCCTATGCCTTCAGTTTTGTTAAATTACCCCACTATTCTCTCCTTTGAAGCATTTTGATTAATGAGGATTTGGGGCAAAGAAAATTAGTTGAGGCTCAAGGAGTGGGTATACAATGGCATATGATACTGCAATAAATGCATGGATTTTATGTCCATAGGAATCATAATATTTTTCTCTTGGTTTCTTCTTGTATATCTAGATTAAGCATGGTTCTGCATTTAGATAAACAGACCGAAAAGTCACTTTAAGTTTCCCTGAGTCTAAACAGATGTGATATGTATCAGAGAGTGCTATGGTATATGATTAGTATTTTTGTTCTAGGAAGTACTGTGGTTGTCTGCTGAAATGATTTAAGGAACAGTTCACCATGAGTGGTTTTGAAGTACTGCAGGTCTGTTTAGCTGAAAGTTTATTCATGCATAGCCCATTTTACTGCTTCCAGACACAAAGACAGTATGAAGAAAAGGTCCCAGAGAAAGACAGACTTAATAAAAAATCACAAACGTAGGATGCTAAGTTAAGCTGTGGAAGGAAAAGTCAAGAGTAGTCAAATATTGAGAAGGGTAAACATTAAAACAAGAATATATACAGCAATTATTTTGAAAATAGAAATCTTATCCACCATAATAATTTTGAATATCAATACTAAAATCAATAGAATTAAGTACTATTTTCCATTATGATTTCTCACTTATGTGAAAAGTTTCAAGAAAACCATTTTGGAAGTTTAAATAAGTTGACAATACTTTAATTAGAAGGGTTCTAATAATAGAAATCTTTAAAAACACTAACAGTTAAACCAGAAATTAAAGATCGTATGCCTATTTAGTATATTGAAATCCTTACGATAATTATCTGAAGAAAACACTAAGGAAAATACTAACAGTATAATGTTAGTATAAATAAATAAATAAATAAAATAAATGCCAAATAAATGATAGTAGAAATAAAACCATATTTACATGGAGAAAAAAATTGATTAATACAATTTGATTTCTTAGAAATCAGAGTTCCATTTATCAATACATGGATTAGAATAAAATAAGTAAGGTTTCTAAAAAGTTTGAAAAAAATGTTTGGTAAATAATTTTTTTGTGTGGTTCATTAATTTATAAATAAATGCTTTTATCCAAGCTGTAAGAGCTGTTTATCACAGGGATGGCAAATGGATTACAGCACATGTGCCTATTCTGATCAATGTGAAGCAGTGACCTGGAGAGAGGGATGGAGAAGGCTTCTCCCAGGCTCCTGGGGAAGGAGCAACATGATTGATTTGTGTTGACCCACTCGAGCACAAGCAACTCATTTTTATAATCCTTTCTCTCTTTAAAAGGAGAAATAAATAGGATATTAACATGGTAATTTTAATAGTAAATGTCTTTCATGGCCAGGCATGGTGGCTCATGTCTACAATCCTACCACTCTGGGAGGCTGAGGCGGGTGGATATCTTGAGCTTAGGAGTTCTAGACCAGCCTGAGCAAGAGGAGATGCTGTCTCTATTAAAAATATAAAAATTAACCAGGCATAGGGGCGTGCACCTGTAATCCCAGTTACTTGGAAGGCTGAAGCAGGAGGATCACTTGAGCCCAGGAGTTTGAGGTTGCAGTGAGCTGAAAACATGAAGTTTCTTTCATAAATTTATGTTTGAAAGTTGAATTATTTAGAGAAAATAAACTTTAGCCATTAAAAAGAAAGCACTTTTGACATTCGTGTCAACAGGACTTAAGTCAGCATGTCTCTTCTGATAGTGCAATTTGCTTGGCTCTATATTGTCAATTATAATTCCACTTTCCTTCTAAGTCGATACAATTAGATTGCTACAGGGACTTCATTACTGAAAGAGCGAGGGCAGCAGCTGAGGTATACAATTTTCTTCCTATGATGCCAGCACTACTAAACAGTTATTGGAACAATGGTCTACAAAGGAGCCATAAAAACTGCTGTCTTAAATATTGTTGTGCCATTATATCATCTCACAAAATATAGCAAAGACTTAAAAAATGGTAATGCCAGGGAAATTTTGCTTTTTCCACTAATATGATTTGGGAAGTTTACTATAAGTCAGTTGTTTTTCATTTATTCATTTATACATAATTCAGAGTACATATTATCTCCAGGCTTTAGATTCCTAGTGTTAAATTTGAAGAAATTAGAATTTATGGATATCTGATATGATGATTACAAATAAATCATTAACAATGAAGAATAATGATATATTCTTCTTTATTTGATTGCTGTTTGCTCATAACAATATACATTTCAGAGCAAAAGTTTATATCTTACTCTAATATAGTCCCGATATTCTTTATTACCACCATAGCTTTAAAATATATATGTTAAGATTCATATTCAGAATTCTACTTTCAATTGGCATAATAATTGATTTCTTTCTTAATTATACATGGTTTGCCTCTTTTGAGTTTTATGCTCTATGCTTTTTCATCTGCCTTAGTCTAATATATCTCATCTACATTATTGAGTCTTAACAACCTAGGATATTTGATTACTTATTCTAAAAATGCATCAACATCTGTAAAACTAAAAAAAATAAATAAATAAACTTTTAAGCAGATAAATCAAAGATTAATAGTCATGACATTTCTTTTACCAAAATTCAAAGACTTTTTCCGTGGAAAATTTCATTTTATGTAACATTGATATTTAAATTTTACTGTTTATTCGTTGTCAGGCCCTGAGATGGGCTCAGGGATTGCAAAATTATTAAAGGAAATGAGATTGCCCCTTAAAGGTGTTCAGAGTTTAATAAGACAGACTAGTAGACAAATAATTACAGTGCAATGGTTGTCATGCCATGCTCCTTAGCCCAATGATGTGAATCCATTTATCATTAGATATTTCAATCATCAGTTTAAACTGAGTGTCTCTAATGTGTAGCTATTGCTTTTTTGTTTGTTTGTTTGTTTTGTTGTTCCAGACATATTGTCTTCAAAAAGGCACTGACTTATCTTTGTCAAATATTACCAACCACACCTGCCCTGGTGTGACAGGCTGAATAATACCACTCTCCGGACCCCAACGATGTCTGAGTCCCAATGCCCAGAACCTATGAACATGTTACTTTATATGGTAAAGGAATTAAATTTAAAATGTTGATATGGAGAGATTTTCCTGGATTATTAGAAAGCTCCTTATTAAAGGGAAGCAGCAGAATCAGATTTAGTAAGAGATACAAGATAACGATGACAGAGCAAGTGGTTGGACAGATTTGAGGAAAAGGCCACTAACCAAGAAATGCAGGCCACCTTTAGAAGCTGCAAAAGCCAAGGACATGAATTCTCCCCTTCAACCCTTCAGCAGGAACAGGCCTGCTGGCATCTTGATTTTAGACTTCTAACTTTCATAATGGGAAAAGAGTAGATCTGTGTTGTATTAGCCACTAAGTTTGTGGCAATTTGTTATAGCAGAAATAGAAAATTAATACACCTGTTTCCAAGGAAATTCCAATTAAAGTGTTCTGTTTCATCCTCACACTACATGCACTGATTTTCAATTTGGAAAGTATAGCAGTGAAAGTATAAGTGTTTCCAAAATATTAAAAAGTCTTGTATCCATGTAACAAACCCAGTTGTACCCCCTAATTTTTTTGAAATAAAAAAGTAAGAAAAGCCACACAAGATAAATGATGAAAAATAAAAGTCATAATATTTTAAAAGCCAACTCTATATTGGAACATATTACATATTGAAACATGCTAGATTGGATTTCACCCTCTACTGCTGCTTTAGGAGAACAGGCTAAATTTGGATGCAGGGGTAATTATTTGATTAATACAGCAGTTTGCAGACTTGAGAGTGTATCATAATTACCTAGAAAGCTTTTTAAAGTACAGATGGCTGAACCCCACCCTCAGAGTTAGAGGTGCGAGCCAAGAATTTACATCTTTAACAAGTTTTCAGATGATGTTGATGCTGTTGGTCCAGAGAACAGACATCTGCTACACTGATGTAGCAGAAAAAAACATGAAATGTATAAGATTTGGATTCACATAATATTTCTGTCACTTTCTAGCTGTGAAATATCTTAACATCAGTGACTTTCAGTTTTCTTTCGGCTCAATCTCACAGGTCTGTTGGGATGCTCAAACAAGACAATATATGAAAATTTATGTAAACTATAAAGTCATATAAGAGCACAGTGACTATAATTAATCAGAACAAGCAGTTTATGTCTACAGTCATGTTATTTAGTACTCTAGATAGTTTTCTCCTAATGGATGTCATAAGTATTTATTTACCATTTACTTTCCAAGCACTTTAAATGTACATTAGTTACTTTTCAAAATAAAAAGAAAACATGCATGTGTTTATGTGTTTGCACATGGGCATGCATGTATGTGTTTGTGTGTGTATGAATACCATAAATATTATGTGGATTCTAATAATTCAGTGTTTCCTGATTTGAGAGCCAGACAATTAATGTTCTCATTTAAGCCTTTTGTTCTTTTTTTAAAAAAATGTTGTGTACTTACTATTGTATCATTTTGTATACCTCTATTACTACAGAGACATTGTTATATTTATATTGTTAGTATTTCATTGTTAAAAACTCAATAGATGCTCAGCATGTTTCGAGAAAAGGAAATATTTGTATATCCTAATTGTTAAGACATTTATTTTATATTTTAGACTTTTTTTGTAATAAACCACAATACTTAAACCAATGTTAACTCTTGCATTATAGAAGTGGCTTTGTGTCTACATGGTTTCCTAATTTCTTATCATCTGCAAATTTTATTAACATCAATAATGGTGATAAATGAAATTGGGATTAGTTTCACTTTTTCAAATGTCCCACTAGACTCTTTTCTCCAGGAAAACCACTGTTATCCATTAGTCTTTACTTAAAGCCCTTCACGCAGGATTAAACACAAGTCATTTCAAAATAACGGAATTTTTTTAAAATATACTAAATATTTCTTCAAAGTTGAAGTATACTCGTACCTGGCAAGATATCAAGGCAAGTACATATGTATGTATCTGTATCTCTGTGTGTATACTTACACATATATAAATAGCTAACATGCACACACATGTACACACATACAACATGTACTGTTAGGCAGCTGGGAAGAGGCAAGGAGTTGATCCATAGGCAAAACTGTAACAGCCCAGCATGTTTGGCAGATAGAACAGTAGATTGAAGCCCAGTGGATGCTCTCAGATCCCACAGAGATCCATCAATGAGCAGCTGGCTGACCTTAACAAATGCTCAGCTTGTTTGTGGCCTCACCTTCCATATGGGTATCAAAATGCTTAACTCTGAAACTCTTCCACCTTTAATATCCTATGCCTTGTCCTTGGCAGAATGCCGGCCTGAGAAAATTAGACAAGAAATTCTTTCAATAACAACTTATGGAGAAAACAAAGGTGGCATTTTATTGAGCAGAAAATTTCATTGCTCTGATAATTGTCACATTTTTAAGAACGTAACTCTGTCATGTTAATATAGCATATTTCCTGAACTCTGTATCATTTTGACTAAAGAAAAAATGTTAGGTTGTCTAGTACATAGGAAAAATAACATAGCTACTCAAAATGAAAGGAAAATGCATGTTCAAGAAGACACAACAAAAACAGGCGGTCACTGGACCTCCAATTCATCAGTTTACACTGTTGAATAATGAGAGAAATAAAAACTGCCACCTTCAGATAGATGCACTTTGAATCCTCCAGACAGGTTGGGGTCTTTATCTCACTTAGTATCTGTCATAATGATGGGTGAGGATATACTCTACAGTATTTGTAAGCCTTTCATTTGAATGGATTGATAGTTCCAGATGCAGCCCTTATGACTGTCTTCAAGCAAAATATTTTACAGAGCTTCCCCAATTAGACTGTGGCAAAAGTGGAAGGCTTTGCATGAACTGCATTTTGCCTAGTACATAAAAGAGTACTGCCATAGAAGATGGCCCAGAGCAGATATAAAGGAAGGGATGAATGCTTTGTATCTAAAAATATTTGGGGAAAGATAGTTTATCATTCAATAATAAAAACCATTTAAACTTTTTACCAGAATGATTAGCATTTTGCTGTGCCAGATTTACATTTTATTTTAATTTTCCCCAATAGATACTTCCATATGGTTTAAATGACAATAAAAGGTTAGAGAAATTGATTGGTAATAAAAAAAATCCTACTGTTTATTTTTATTTCTTTGTGAATTGAATGAAGATTTCTTGGAGTACAATAATTGCAGCAACTTCAAAAACACTAAATGATTGGTTTAGGGTATGCTCAATGTGTTTCAGATAAAAATTTAAAAACATGAAAAAAAAACATGAAAACTGCTATCAACCCAAAGGAAACTCTGAAATCTAAGTCATGACAATAGATTAGAAAATTCAGAACAATTCATAACTACCTTTAAATACCTGAGGTAGTTTACTAGACAATATTTTCTAAAGTTCAACTATTAGTAGCCATGAACTGCTTATAGACATTCTTAGATAGTTTCGACTATTTTTAGAGTATTTTAAAAGATTTTAAATCTAATGAGCTGCAATCACATCCTCCTAACAAAACCTGGCTTTATTAAGACACCTGCTATTTTATTTCTTCAACCAATGTATTCAGTAAATATTTTTTGAGGAAAGTCTGGTGCCTGATACTGCACTAGGCCCTATATGGAAGACATTTAAAAAGGTCAAGGATTTTAAAGTTAGAGTGGGAGAGAAAAAAGTACTAAGGTAGTATTCAGTGCTTTCAATAGTAACAGCAGATATGATAATTCACAAATAGATTATTATGGACACAAGTCTCTTCCCACCAAAACAGCCTGGGAAAATGATTTTTTAAAATTTCTCTTTCTCCCCCACAGGTTTACTTAGCCACAAGCACTGCAATGTATAATAGTAAAGCCCTGTTCAGAGTCATATTTTGTTTTCTCTACCTTCAGTGGCCTAAATGGTGAGTATACAAAATATATTCCTCTGCCACAACCATCTCTGAGTATTTATATTATTTCTAGCTGTTCCTCATTGCAAATAATGTTTTCAAAAATATATATGAACATAAATCTTTGAATCATTGATCTTTTAAGAGAAAATATTAGAGGTAGGAAAAAAGTTATAAGCATATTTAAGGTTTTTGGTATATATTACTAAATGATTTTCAAAAATATTATGCAGCCGGGCGCGGTGGCTCACGCCTGTAATCCTAGCACTCTGGGAGGCTGAGGCGGGCAGATTGCTCAAGGTCAGGAGTTCGAAACTAGCCTGAGCAAGAGCGAGCCCCTGTCTCTACTAATAATAGAAACAAATTAATTGGCCAACTAAATATATATAGAAAAAAAAAATTAGCCGGGCATGGTGGTGCATGCCTGTAGTCCCAGCTACTTGGGAGGCTGAGGCAGAATCATTGCTTGAGCCCAGGAGTTTGAGGTTGCTGTGAGCTAGGCTGACGCCACGGCACTCTAGCCCGGGAAACAAAGTGAGAATCTTTCTCAAAAAAAAAAAAAAAAAAAAAAAAAAACAGAAAAAACCAAAAATATTCTGCAATGGCCAGCCTCAGAAAAAAGTGCCCATTTTATCGGATTTGGAAAAGGGTGAGAATTTACTTTTTAAATATTTCAGTAACTTTACAGATAATAATATTTATTTTATCTGATTTCAAGTGAGGGATTTTTTTCATATATTTATTAGCAATGTAGATCGTCTCTTTGAATTATCTGATTAAATCAATTTACTTATTTGAATTTAATGTTTTCTTACTAGCTTACATATGCCCATTATATATATACACATAGTTTACACATGCCCTTTTATATGTCCTTTATGTATTAAGTTTATCATAATTATATTTGTTACAAATAGTTTCCTAATTGCTAGTTCCTTTCCAATTGTGTATCTTTTAATTATGTTTCTTGGAAAAGATTTTTAGAAAATTATAGATTCCTATCCTCCTGTTGTAATCACTCAGGGAATTCCAGGCTACTCCCTATCCCCATGATATAGATTTTGGTGTTAGGCTCACTTTCTCTCTCTTCACCACTATGCTGCATTGATTCTTGGTGATTTCAATATTTATAATACCCTGGCATCTTAGATCCTCGTCTCCTCCAGTGATATTGTGCTCTTCCCTACCTCATCCATTCAATAGTATGATCATATGCAAAACCTTGACATCACATCTTCACCCTCTCCATAATGCAATTTCAGACATCCTTCCCTTTGACCACTTCCTCTTATCTTTTAAACTAGCTATGGTTCAACAAATTTCCTCTTTGGAGTTCCATTCTAATAATTCAACCAACATACTTGCTATTTCTTCATGTCCTTCCTCACCTATCATTATAATCAGTTTATTGCATGTATTCTCATGTCCCTTATTCCACTCTTGCTTTTGTGTATTCACTTCTCAAAACTGCCTGTATATTGAAGCCCAATTTTCTTGCCTACTCAGCACATGCATTCTGAATGACCTCACATCCATTCTGACTGGTCTCCCATTAATTTCACGATTGCAAATCTCACTGTAGCTTTTAGTGGCCTTTATCTTTCTCTTGTCAAATTTCTTTTCTGCTCAGCCAAATGAACTTTTCACACTAGTTTTCCCTCTTCTCCAAACTCCTTCTTGTCCTCACTCTCACGAAAAAACATTGAATACAGCAGAAGATGACTTTTCAACTGTCTCTCCACTAAATCTGGAATCATATGCTCATATGTACCCATAAACTCTGTCTTTCTTTCTCTACTGGATTAACCACTGTGTTCCATCCTAAAATAAACCCCTCTATTCTTTCTTCTTACTAAAGCTCTGACAATAATCCCTTCTCCTTAATCATTAGTTGTTTCCTCTCTACAAAAAATCTTCCAGCATTTTATAAACATGCTGTATTTTTTTCATTTTATAAATCAAAGACCCTCGTCCCCACACTCTCTACATTCCCCTCCATTACTTCCTCATTTCACTGCTTCACTTCATAGGGAGGAAAAAATAAAACAAGGACACATGCAAAAAATTAAACAAAAAATCTTTTCAAAGAATTAAATTAGGGGTCTCAATAGGGGGAAGGAAATCTTCTAAAACTGATTCATGTGAATAGCTGTACAACTTGGTACATTTACTAATAATCATTTAATTATACACTTAAAATTGAGTCATTGCATGGTATGTAAATTATACTTTAATAAAGTTGACTTTAAAAAAAAGAATTATTTTTGTAGTCTTCACATTTTCTTTTAAACCTGATTCCTATTAGGCTTTTATTTTCAGCAATGGAACAAATAACTCAAAAGTCACAGTGATTAATTGCAAGACTTCTTTCACTCCATCTACTACTAGCATTTAACCCAACTGATGATTTATTCCTTCTTTGACAGTTTCTTTACTTAGCCTTCTGGGCACCATTCTCTCTTGGATCTAATTCTTGTTCATTGACTCATCTTCTTAGTATTTATTATTGAATTTTTCTGCATTCACCCAGCCTCCAATCCCTTGAGCTCCCTTGGGCTCAATCCTTGTTTGTTTCTCCATCTATTTTTTTTTAATCACATATATATATATACTGATGACTCACATGAGTTGCCTACTCAGCATCCTCACTGGGATCTACCCGCATAGAGACTGTTCTACCCAGAGGGATAAGTTTGGAATTTTATACCCTAACAGTAGTTAGTCCTTAGTTAAGGGCCCTCTTGGTGTGGGGGAGTCAAACCTCCCAGGCATTTCCTGAGAAGGTAGGTCCCATTAGCTGGGAACAAGTCTTCACAGGAGGATGCAGGTGTAATTCATTAGCAGTCAATATGTATAGCACCCAGGGGATGAATGCACCAGCTGATAAAGGCAAAAACATGGCAAAAAAAAAAAAAAAAAAGAAAAAGAAAACACCACAACACACAGCAAGACATTTCTGCACTCTAGATTGCACATGTTAGGGCCGTGTCCATGATTTTAACTAAAAAATATACATTTACATCTTTTAAAATTAACGGTGTCCTTATACTATATTATTAAGTATGAAGTTAAGAAAAAAAATTGATTTAATCTCATTATCACATTTAAGTATAAATTGAACTGACCACTTTGCTTAGAAAACATTAACATAGAGTTGAAGCCTCCTAGTAACCCTCTTCTGATCACTTTAACCTCACAGTAATTGTGATTATGAGTGGGCTGGGTATGGTGGCTCACACCTACAATCACAGCACTTTGGGAGACCAAGGTGGTAGGATTGCTTGAGTCCAGGAGTTCAAGACCAGCCTGAGCAACATAGGAATAGCCTGGCTCTACACAAAGTAAAAAAAAAAAAAAATACTAGTTGGACATGGGGGCACACACCTGCAGTCCTAGCTACTTGGGAGCCTGAGGCAGGAAGATTGCTTAAGCCCAGGTGTTCAAGGCTGCAGTGAGCTATGATCTTGCCCCTGCACTCCAGCCTGAGTAACAGACAAGATTCTATCTCTAAAAAGAGAAAAAAACAATGAATTGGGTAGGAATTTTTCCATATATTTCTTTACACTTATATTACCTATGTCTATATGATTAGTAAAATATGTGCTTATATACTTTATATAAAATGGATTATACTGTATCTATCCCTTTACAACTTGATTATATTTCTGCTAATATTATTTATGAGATTCATTCATGTTTTATGTGTAGCTATAATTCATCCATTTTACTGCTAATTCCATTTATAATTAAATCATAATGTATAAATCAAATATTTTTGATGGACATGTAGCCTGTTTTTATTTCTTTCCTATTATAAAAAGTTGATTGATTAAACATTCCAGTACACACTTTTTTGTGTACATGAGTAAGGTTTTCTCTAAGGTTTATACCTAGAAAGTATGATTGCAGGAAGAAGGGTAGGTTCAGATATTATTAAAATCAAATAAATGGAAGAATATACTTAGTTTCTTGAACTTGGTTCCTTTATGTCAAGAATCATGAAAATAAATATTCAAAGAAATGTCTGTAAATTTGACTTTTTGGAAAATTTTTATGTCCTTAATGCACAGAGACAGGAACTGTTTTTCTTCCCTGAACCTATTCTAATATATAGACCATACTAGATGGTACCTCCTATTTCATTGTCTAGAAGAGATGCTCACAACACTCATTGAGATTATCTTTTCTTATCAATAGAATAATATTTTTATTTATTTTTCCTCAACATGACAGATCTGAGAAAATCTAAAAGGATACATTGCAGAATAGCATGAGAGAGGAAAGTGAAGGAAATGGAATTTCTTTTTTATTCCAAGTCCTATGCTATAAGATTTTTGTACATCCCTTTAAATTAATCCTTAAAAGCATATGATGTTGATATATGGCAATTCTTCTGCTTCAGAAAAAAATTATCTCTGAGTCACATAGATAATTCTTTAAAATCTGAATTCTAACCAACATTTACCTCAAAACATGGTATGAATTTGACTTGTATGTATGACACTTAGGTAAACTTGATTTAATTAATAATGTATCTGGAAATGCATAGCTTGAATAATTAATATAAGTTTTGTATATTAAAATTCATCTATCTTTCAAGAGTCCAAACAAACTCTAATTCATCTTTGAACCCAGTCTCCATATGTAAGCTGAGATTTTCCTTCCTCTATGATTCTATGACAACATTTTAATATCTGTTACAGCACGCTGCAGTTGTCTAACTGTGAATATAATACCACTCACTGGAATTTAAGCATCTTGAAAGCCATAACCTTAAATTATGTATGTCTGGTATCTCATGTTTGTCATCTCTCAGCTAAAGGGTTGGTGCCTCAGAGGCAAATATTGAGAATCACAGCATTAAAAAAAAGTAACACCATCAACTAAGGGAAAGGCAGTTTGATAAACAAGGCATGGTTATCACAAGGTATTAGGAAATTATATACTAGACCTACAGAAGTAGAATCAGTAGGGAAGGGAAGCAATGCTTAAGCCAGGACAACACAACATTCAGGTATGACATCAGAGACACAGGAGGATTTTAATAGGGGGCCTAACATATTTTGAAGAAATATAGGGGACAATCTTTCTTTTTTGGTGGTGTTGTTTTTTTTTTTTTTTTTTTTTGAGACAGGGTCTCACTCTGTTGCCCCAAGTAGAGTACAGTGTCATCACCATAGCTCACTGCAACCTCAACCTCAAACTCCAGGGCTCAAGTGATCCTCCTGCTTCAGCCTCCAGAGTAGCTGGGACTACAGGTGTGTGACACCATACACAGCTAATTTTTTCTATTTTTGGTAGAGACAGCGTCTCGCTCTTGCTCAGGCTGGTCTCCAACTCCTTACCTCAAGCAATCATCCTCCACCTTGGCCTCCCAGAGTGCTAGGACTATAGGCATGAGCCACCATGCCTGGCCTGAAATACAGGGGGACAATCTATTGTGGAGTAGCAAGGTGGCCTCGGAGTACATTCTGAGGCCATGAGCTGTTGTCACTCTTGGGCCAATCCAGACCTTTATTCTTGAAGACTATCAGCTTTGGAGATAAACAATGAGGTTGTTTTGTCCAAACCCTCTATCTTTTACTTTCAAATGAGGTTGTTTGAAAATAATAGAGAAAATCATAGAAATGTAGAAGTAACTCAAGGCAAACTCTTTATTTTACTGTCAGGAACACTTAACTGAGAATACGGTAAGCTAACTCGCTTGAGCTTGGTCAGACAGCACATAACTGTTGAAAAAAGCTGCTGAAAATGCCAGAGAGTGGTTATCATCTATATAAATATTTAATTTTTTTTGCTTAAAAATAATTTCTAATTTTATTAAAAATACCATGGAAGAAGGTTAAACACACAAAGATATAAAAGAAAGAAATCTCTTCAAGTAGCTTCAAATTAACAGTATTTTAACAATAATGATATTTTAAACAGGTCATTGTAAAGATTTCAGTGTTTTTTACAGTTAGTTTTTTAGCTTTAACCTTCATTTAAGTTAATATTGTGAGATAGGAATATCTACAAATGCAATTTAGTTATTGATTAATTTTTCTTGACACTTGACATGATCTTGAATTTTGTTAGCTATAAGCACAATTTACCTTCTTTCCATGATAGCAGAGTTTTTTTTTTTTTTAATTTGTCACAGGCTTTCAAGTAAAATGAAGTTGTTGCTTCTCCTGAGAAATTCTACCCTATTTGGTGATTTAGCTTCCTGAAGTCAGAACCTCAGTCCTGTACTTGGTTTGTGCTCCTCAGAATAGCATGCAATTGTTGACTACATTGTAAGTATTCATAAACCATATGATAAAATGATTTAGTCATACATGACCTGCTGACCTTGTTATCAGACTAAGATTGTATAGTGACATAGCTCACTTTGTTACTATGGTGAAAAAAAAAAACTACCCTAAAAATAATTCAATTTCCTCAACAATACAGCCCAACTCAAGCTCAGAAATCATGTTGCTTTTTCCCTGAGCTTTTTCCCTTACTTAAAATATACTACTCTCATTTGTTACTCTTTTTTAACATTAGGAAACATATATCAAAATGTTAATGTAATGCAAGGATGCCATTTTCTGTATTAAGCAAGGTACAAATCGACTCTTATAGAAGAGGAACGACAAATCACTTGCATTCCGCCAGCAATCTCAATTGATTGTCAGTAGCTGCCCAGAATGTTCTTTTTTTGAGAGGAATTGTGAGGCCTAGAGTAGGCTCAGCAGGGAAGTATGCCAAGATCAATTATTGATGTCTGCCATAGGCAGACAAGAGAATGGGGTGACAATACATAAGACATGAGTTTGTTTTTTTTTAAATCTGTGTACTAGAGCTTGAAATATTCAGTCATTTTAATTATTAAGAGATAGGCATATTCTTGCCAGATGAGTGTCATGTCAGGTACAATAAACTCTAAGGATGTACATTGACTTTTAGAAGCCTTGTTTACTACATGTTGCGATGAAGTGATAATAGACCTCTAAAAGGATCATTATTCCTCCAGGATACTATTGTCAAAGTAATAGAATGTCACAGTTCATAGTGCCGTGTCTAGTATTAAACTATTCTAAGGGGAGACTGTTACAACAGCTTTTCAGGAAAGAAAAAAAAAAAATAACCAAGACAGAATTATTTGTTACTTTTACTTAAATATATTTTGATGTGACTCTATATGTCAAACAAGAAATTGTCATTTTACAAAGGAAAAAATGGAAATTTAAAATAATTGTTTGACTCCACACCACCTCCTTATTTCAGAGTAAGATCTACCTTTGATCTCCAAATAGAGCTCTCAGTAGCATGACCACAGGAAGCAAATTAACTAATAAGAAATGTCAAAGTGCTTTGTTTTCACTGTTAGAAATATTAATTAATGTGATTATGACTATTAATTGTCTGCTTTTATCTTGAATCTTGCTCTCTGGTATTGAACATAAACTCAGTAATTTCAGTCCATTTTCTCTCTCTAACTTTGCTTGATGTTTTGTTTTTAATCTCTTGATTTTGAGCTATACTCTGGCTCCAATTAACTTGTCAAAAAGGTTCAGCAGAAGAATATTCAGCTACTTGCCCCAGAAAAGGGCTCCTTGATATTTAAAATCCAAAAGTAACAAACATATGCTGACTCCACTGGAAACAAAAACACCTGGTAAATTATAGATTTTCACACACCATGTTTGTTATCAAAGGGAAACCATCATAGAGATAATCGACTTAACATCATATTTGCAGACACAGTTAATGTTTCTTTAGGAACTATGTAATATGGTCATTTTGAAGATGAGGAGTTAAGAATACTCAAATTAGAAAGCATACTGGTATCTTATGTAGCAACTAAAAAAAATGGATAAATGGATGAATGAGATAGATCTTTGTGCTGACAATGGTAAGATGAAGTAAATGTTGTCTTCTAATTCTATGTTATCTTACTCTCTTTATAAATAAAAAAATACCATTTTTATAAACCTTATAATACTATGCCAGAAACCTGACACTTATTCTTTATACTTTTCCTCTATGTTAGCACCATATCTAATTTATCAATGTCTTATCGATTGCACCTTTGAAATATATCACTAATATTCACTTTTTACCATTTAGATGTAGCCTATAATCATGCTTTAATAGTGCTAAAATAGCCTCCTTACAAGCCACCTCCTTTATACATTGCCCCATCCCCTCCAATGCATTCTTTATCTAACAGAAAATATGATTTGCTTTTATCATACATGAATATCTGATTATGCTAGTTTCTTGCTTCATATTCACCAGTGTCTTCCTATGATACTCTTTATTTTATTTCTAGACCCCTTCAACTTAATACCACCTTCTTCCTCTGTAAGTTCTAGCCAAATTGAACTTGTGGTTAATTCCTCAACAACACAAAAAGCTTTATCTCAAGGTCTCAGCTCGTGCTATTCTCACTACCTGTTAAGTTCTTTTTGTTTCTTTTTATTTCAGCATATATTTCAGCATATGGGGGTACAAATGTTTGGGTTACATATGCTTCCATTGGCCCACCCGAGTCTGAGCTTCAAGTGTGTCCATCTCCCAGGGGGTACACACGCCACCCATCAGCTGTGAACATACCCACCCTCTCCTCCCCCGCCGTCCGCAATCTGCCCAACACCTGATTAATGTTACTAGTATACGTGTACCTCATCCTTCTAGGTCTTCAGGTATCAGTGTAAATGTCAACAGTTACATGACTACATCAACTAAATCAGCCCCATGTTCCTTTTCTGTCTTTCATAACAGTTTGTTTTGTCATAGTTCTTCCAGAAATTGCAATTAAAATGTTTGTTTGTGTATTGTTTTTCCCTACTAGACTAAAGTTCTGAATTGAAAGGTCCACAGATATTTAATTCACCACAGTATATAGCAAAGTGTCTGGCATATGGTAAGTGCTAAACATATATTTGTAGAGGAATGAATAAGAAAAAACCCTACAATGAGATTTATTTAATGTTGCTGTTGTTGCTATCATAGGTGATGGTGATGGATTTTTGTTTGATTATTTATAATAAGTTATTATAATTGAGACTATTATATGTTAGAGATATTAGGTAAATTGCCCAATAGCCCAGTGTCTGATGCTAATATTAACATTTCTAGTGATACATGATGCTATTTTCATATTTATGATATGAATATTGAAATGGGAACACCACAGATCTACTGTCCACCAATTTTAGATTTAAATGTTAACTCCGCTATTCATTGACTGTCTGGATCTCAGATTTTTATCTGTAAAATAAAGATAATAAATTCTCTTATGGACTTCTTTTGGAGATGGAAAACAACTTTCAATGTATACACACATACAAAGCAAAATTTTGTCTCTTGACTTTCCCAATGATTATTTCCAATAACTTTCATGAAATCTTCTTTTTCAAGGTTTGTGATGGACTTCATCTCCTATACTATTAATTCAATTAATTGAATAATTTTATAATAGTTTATGTCCTGATTTAAAATAATCCATTTTCAAAAGGGGACATCATTTTCCTTCCGTTATGGTACATTGATTCTTCATAACATTTATGCAGGAAAATTTGGCAGCTGCTATCAACCACATGCACTCTTGAAAGCTGCCCAAATTGACAACAATTTCAATTAACTATCTGAACAGTGAATCCCAGCAAAACGCACAGGGTAGAGAAATAAAGTGACAATTATAAAATACTTGGAAAGTATTATTGATCTCAACTTGTGGGATCTACACAATCAAGAAAAGATAAACGGAAAATGAAAGAAAGTGTCCATGAGAACAAGCTTTTAGGCTCCTCTGGATCATTATGTTAACACTGACAGATGGAAGCATATTTATTAGGTCATTAAATATGAAATGTCCGATTTTAAATAAAAAATGTAGTGTCTTACATCTCAAACACAAAGTGGTGCAGTTAATGGAAGTACACACCTAAACTATCAACACAGTTTTGCCATGTTAACAGTAAGTTGTTTATGCCAGCAGTGAAGAAGCCTGAAGAACAAGTGCGGATGAAATTGTGAAAGGCATTTTCCACAGCTTACTGAAAATTGAGTATTTTTCCTTGCAAGAAGTGGTCCAAAGCATGGAAGAAGTGGTAGTCAGTTGGCACAAGGTCTGGTGAATACAGTGGATGACAGAGAGTTTCCAAGTCCAGCCTCTGTAGTTTGAGCAGTGTCGACTGTGTGACATGTGGTTGAGCATTGTCTTGCATGAGGATTGGCCTGTCTCTATTGACCAATTTCAGCTGCTTAATTGCAAGCATCCTCATCATTTTATCCAACTGGTTTCAGCAGACACCTGCTGTAATCGATTGACCAGGTTTCATGAGGCTGTAGTGGATAATGCCAGCACTGGACCAACAGACACTATTAGCTTTTTTGATGAATATTTGGTTTTGGACTATGTTTCAGAACTTAATACTTATCCAACCACTGTGCTGAACACTTGCGATTGTCAAAAAGAATACATTTTTCCATCACACATAACAATATGGTGTAAAAATGGTTCATCTTTATGGTATGACAGCAAAGAAAGGCAAGCTTTTAATTCATGAATTCACGTGGAACCCATCTATCCAGCTTTTTTACCTTGCCGATTTGTTTCTTTTTTTTCTTTTTTTGAGACAGTCTCTGTTGCCCAGGCTAGAGTGCCGTGGCATCAGCCTAGCTTACAGCAACCTCAAACTCCTGGGCTCAAGCGATCCTTCTACCTCAGCCTCCCGAGTAGCTGGGACTACAGGCATGCGCCACCATGCCCAACTAATTTTTCTATATATTTTTAGTTGGCCAATTAATTTCTTTAGATTTTTAGTAGAGACGGGGTCTCACTCTTGCTCAGGCTGGTTTTGAACTCCTGACCTTGAGCGATCCGCCCGCCTCGGCCTCCCAGAGTGCTAGGCTTACAGGCATGAGCCACCATGCCCGGCCGCCGATTTGTTTCTAATGTTCCAATATTGTGGAAAGAGTAACATCAGACCTTGCTGCTAATTAATATGTACGTTAAGATGGATTCGCTTCCACTACAGCTTTCAGCTCATCATTATCCACCTTGGTCCCAGGTTGCCCATGTGGTTCTTTTCCAAGATTAAAATCACCAGAATGGAACTTCTCAAGCCATCAATGTACTGTGCACTCATTAGCCACATCCTTCGCAAACACTTAGTTGATATTTTGAGCTGTTTGCGCTGGTTCCACGATGGAACTCATATTCAAAAATACCATGAATTTTTGACTTATCCATGGTTTCACAAAAATTGCTCTACAAAAAAAACCTGAAAGCTAATCACAAGCCAAACTGGGCATTTGAAAGAATGAGGATGTGCCTTCACAATAAAAATAAAACAAGAAGTGTCAAGTGAAATGTCAGGGATATCAACTGTCAAACTTAGTATGTAAGGAAATCAGACATTTCATACTTAATAACCTAAATATTTAAAAAACAAATATACTAGAAACTACCCCAAAAGCAGAGGGGTTCCAGAAAAGCATCAACCAAAATAGTTGGACAGCCTCATGGTCACTTCAGTGAACCAGAGTTGCAGAACCACTGGGCATCAGGCTGTCAGAGACTTGGCGAGTCTAGGCCAGAGGCTGGCACACACTACTGACTACCACATAGGGCCTGACAAAGCCCCAGCATACGGGCAGCAGTGTACCGCACCTTGACGTGTCCTGAAACAACTTTGGAAGAGTCTGAAGGCCACTTTCAGGCAACATGGACATGTCACAGACACGGATGGAGAAAAGTGCCACCCAGGCAAAACCTGGCATATGGGTCATGCACTACATGGCTAGCCCAGCACTGGTCTGCTCCAGTTGACATTCCCCTCCAGTTCCACTGGGGCTGGGGTGGCCACCACACGCAGCCAGGAGGTTGAGCAATAACCACTTCTAAGTCATGCTGGTGAAGCTTCCAAGTCTGCTGCTTGGACGAGCTTTCCATTAGACGTCTGCGGTGCTCTAGTGTGCTAGAGCGGCCTCTCCTGCCGTCTATCCAGGGGCCCTGCTGAGCACGTGGGTGGCTCTCTCATTCATCAGGGAAAGGTCAGGCCTGAGCTAACTGGACCAACTCAGAATAAATCTTTGACCAAGAAACACCATTAAAAAAACTCCCACTCACCTCCTCCAGGGAAACGACAGAATCGTTGTGAAGGTTGGGCAGCCGGATGACAATGTCTCTCTGCTCAGTCCCTGCCTCTGCCTGGATGGCACTGGAGCTCCGGAGCATTTCTGTGCAGATGTCATAGTTCTCCAGTGCCTGCTCCATGTCTCCCTGGTCAGAAGGAAAACCAGGTCAAGAGACACGGGAAGAAGGCTAACTGTGCTGTGCCAGGTACCTTAACACCCCCAATCTCACCAGACTGTGGGTGCCATGAGGGTGATGTTTTCATTGAATTATTGCTCTAACCCCTAAAAATGGCCTGACACATAGCCAGGGCTCAATAAATATTTGTTGAATGAATGAACGATCTACACTACAACTCTGTGAGAGAAGGTATCATTCACCCCATGTTACAAATGAGGAAAGAGAAGACTCTTGAGCAACGCCAGGTTATCTGGCAGAGCCAAGATTAGGACCTAGACCTGTCCTAATTCCAGAACTGATGTTCTCCACATTAAACAATGTTGCTTCCCTCAGACTGAATGGCGCTAATGGGACCCTAAGCAATCTCGGACTCATCCTACCACAGTATATCAGGTACCACCATGTGCAAGGTGCTGGGTAGGCTCTGAGAAGCAGCTTTCCCAGAACTTCCACAAAACAGGAGGATAATAGAAAGAAATAGAACTTTCTATAATAGAAAGTTCTGCATCCATTCATACACTCGCTCAGACACTCAAGAAAATTTAAACGAAGGGTCAAGACCACAAGGCAAACTCAAGTTGGAGGGAATCTATAGGAGTGATCCCTTCCAGAGCTCTGTGGATATGCTGAGGAGCTTTACAGACTAGTGGCCACACTTGGTGTTCTGAGAATTCCCCACCACTTCCCAATGCCTCACGTCAGGCCCAGCGCCTGGGCAGGTGCTGTGCATGTACATGTGTACTCACACACACGCCCTCAACATGGTCAGTTTTCCACCCTCCCTGCGGGGTGCCAGGGTATGCTCCTGATCATGCAACCAACCTGCAGTGCTAGGAAGCGAGCCTTGAGCCAGTAAACACGGACCACAAACTCCAGCCAGCCATCCTCAAACAGGTCACGTTGGGATGAGGCGAATGACAGCTGTAGGAGGTCACCCAGACAGTGGGTCCCTGGGAAGTCAGGCCCAAACCTGCCATTCACCACACCAGCAGGGCAGTTCCGAGGAGACACTGAAAACCATCAGGCTGCATCAACTTCACGTGCAGTGTCTAAATGTCCTTCTGCTCCCCAGAGATTGCCCTTAGTCCTCGCCACACCCACCCTCAGTCTCTAGGAGTACCCTGGGCCCCTGAAGCCTTACAGTCCCCTGAATGGCAGGCATCAAACAAGTCAGGTCAGTTAGAGATGCAGAGACCCTGAGAGTGGGGCAGCAGGGGTGGGGGTGGAGGGCAGTGGTCATTTTATAGACTGATCTTTGAGCATATCTGTATTACATCAGGGAGTAATTTAAAAGTCAGGACGATCCGTATCACCTGGGAAAATTACTGGGGACACAGAAAGCTTCAAACAGTTCTCAAACAGAAATTGAGATTCCACTTCCTTTAATCCCAAGTAAGAGCAAAGCCAGGCAGGTGGCTCCTTCCAGGGACTCGGCTGCTAATCACTTCTTCCATTTGTTTTTTTTCCTTTGAGACAGGGTCTGTTGCCCGGCCAGAATGCAGTGGCATCATCATAGCTCACTACAACCTCAGACTCCTGGGCTCAACTGACTCTCCTGCCTCAGCCTCCCAAATAGGTGGGACTACAGGCACACACCTAGCTAATGTTTCTATTTTTTTGTAGAGATGGGATTTTGCCATGTTGCCCAGGCTAGTCTGGAACTCCTAACCTCAAGCAATCCTCCTACCTCAGGCTCCCAAAGTGCTAAGATTATAGCATGAGCCGTTGTACCTGGCCAGTTAACCACTTCTTGAGGGTCCAAGAGATTTCTCTGGGACCCTGACAAGATAACCCAGAAAATGTGCCCACTGCAGATGTATTAATTCTGAATTCCATTTCTCAAGCCTCCCCACTTCATCTTCATCCCAGCTGCTGGGGGTTCAGAAAATTAGCCCTGCCACAGAACACACAATGCCTCCTACCTGCAGAGCTTCTGCCTTTGGTCAGCAGCCACTGGTCCAGCTGTAGCTCCATGCAAGAGAGACACATCAGCATCATGTCCTACAGGACAGGCACAGGAAGGTCAGGAATAAAGTCACAAAGATTCATCAAAGCATGGGGGGGGGTGAGAGTAAATCTAAAATGTCCTTTTTCATAAAAATATAATTCTCTATCTACTTTCCATTTTGTAAGTGATAATCAGTGGCTACTTGCAAGACATAAACAGAAGCACATGGATCTATACTGGGACAAGACTTGGGAGGGGCCAAGAAACCTATCTTCAGGGTCCTCAGGGATTGCCCTGTGGAAGAGGCAGCCCTGTCACCTGCTGAGTGCCAGCCCAGATGGTGCATCCAAACTACAGCACTCCAATCCTTAAAAGTGCCCGGGGTCTGGTGTATCACTCCCAGGGCACTCGAGGAAACTGAGCCTCAGCAATAAGGAGGCACTGGCCCAGTGGGCACAGCAGAGAAATGATGGACCTACTTTGCCTGGGACCAAAGCCTTGGCTTCCCTTTCTGCTTCACACTGCCCCCCTGCATGAGCAAGGCCCAGTGGGCAGAAGCTGCCAGGAAGTCGTCCCTGAGGTAGCCCAGTGGAGGGTGCTTGGCAAGGGACCGATGACCCACATGGTCCTATGGGAACTATTAACCTCGAGCTCCTCTACCCTCTGTGTCCTTGGCCAGAAAGGCCCTGAAAGGACCCCATGCTCCTGCTCTGGCAGTCACTGTTCCACCTCCACCAGGAAAAGGGGGCCAAAGCACCCTGTGTTCCCTTGAGCTCCAGGAAGCACTGAGTGGAGGAGCCTGGGGTGCAGAGTACAGCGGGAAGAAGGGCTGAACAAAGCTTGGCCCCCTACTGCTGGAGGCCCTCAACACCTCCCTAAGCATCCTACTTAGCCTCTGCATTTCCATTTTCTCACCTGTTAAGAAAAAACTCAGTCACAGTCCCTGGCACCTCAAACACGGCCAGATGCTTCCCTTTCCCCTAGCTCTCCCAGCAAGCTCTCCCCCATCTCAGTAAACAACCAGAGAAGCCCTCCCCATCACTCCCACCCCTCACAGCCCATGTCCCCTCATCCTACCTGCTCTGCCTCCAGAATCCCCCACTCCTCTACCCCCATGGGGTCTCAGCCACTACCACTGCTCATCTGGCAGCAGCCTTCTGACAGCCCCTACGCCTACTCTCATGGCCAAGTGTATCCCCCACTCAGCCACCAGAGGGCTTTGTAGGCACAAACCAGGTCCCATGACAGTCCACGTCCCAGGCTCACGAGCAAATGCAGCCAAGGAGGCTGAACACAACAGCAGCCCCATACCCACAGAAGGTCCCTGCCCCCTGGTCCCAGTCTGATGCCAGCCCTCAGGAAGCCTCCCACCTTGATGTGCTTGTTGCTGCAGTCCCTCAGCAACGGGTTGGGCAGGCTGGTGCTGTGCCTCCTCCAGCTGTGGTAGACGCTGAGCACGACCTCTGCCAGACCTGGTGGCCACCTCAGTAGAAACTTGTGGCCCATGCTCTTCAGGTAGCGCATCATCAGCTCCAGGATACCCCCGTTGGTCAGGTTCTCTAGCAGGAACTCATGCACATCCTGCTTCTCTGCCCAGGGCAGCAAGAAAACCTGACTTGAATGAAGGGGATTTTCCAAGCCAGGGTCTCCTGTTCTCTTTGGGACAGGAGAGACTGTCCTCCCTCCACCACCCAGTCCAAGTGGATGAGGTACCACACTGTGGTGCAGAGATCAGGCTGCCAGGGTTCAATGTCTGGCTCCAGCCTTCATCATCTGTGAGCAACTGCCTCTGAATCTCCATGTGCTACCATGTGCACCGATCTCACTCAGCAGTTATACACGATACACGCTCAACAGTTGTGGTCATACACATTCAACTTGCAAAGCCAAGCCTCTGACCCTGGCCTGAAGCTCATGGCCATCAGGGAGCACAGCGAGTATGAGCCTGGGCATTTCCACAGGCCTCCCAGCTGACCACAGGGCTCAGGCCCAAGACAAATCAAGGCAGTCCAGTCCCATGACCACACTTTAAACCAGAACCATTCTCCCTGAAAAAAATATAACCAAGGTTATAGTAGGAAGAATTCCCAATAGTGAATGGTCACACTGCTCAATTCTTACCAGATTCCATGAACGTGGCTGAGTCAAATGACAGTCTATGAGGCCCGATGCTTGGGAAGCTTTCCAGTTTGGCTTCTGACTGGATTTCATAGTTATTAAAGGGATCATCTTCCTCCTCAGGGTCCAGCTTTCTTAACCTGCATGGAACATTCCAAAATCACAAAGCCACATCACATATTCTGACACAAGCATCTGAATTCTTCCTATCAGAGAAACTAAATCTGAGCCAAGAAGAAGACTAAAATAAGTGGGTGGTGAGGTCCAGAGCCCAGGCCTCCATGACGCTCTGCCTCTCTCCAGGGCTTCGGGAGCTGGCGTCTGGTCTGTACTCTCACTTGTTCCTTCATTCCATTAAGAGATGATCCATGAGCACCAGCCACATGCCAGGCACTGTACTAGCTAGGTGCCAGAAGACAGCAGCCATAAGTATTGCAAACCCTACCTGCAGCAAGTTTACCCTTTGAAGAGAGAGACAGACAATAAGCAGGTACACAAAAACTTACAACACGAATGAGGATCAACCACAACAGGATGCTTGAGGCCAAGGGCCACAAGGGCCCTGCTTTAGGGGGCAAAATCAGAGAAGGCCTTTCAGAGGGGTGATGGCCATGCTGACACTGAAGGAGGGAAACAGCTGACCATACATAGAAGCAGGACAAGAACGCATACAAAGGTGTAAGCCAAAGGAGCACCTGGTGTTTTTGAAGACCTCAGGGGAACCCATTGAGCAAGGATAAAGTGGGTGGGGAGGTGGCAGTGTGGGCACACACCAGGCCCATCTGAGCTTGGTCCCTCCACGGCTCCTCACAAAACTGGGAAGCTGGCCCTGGCTTGGGACTGGGGGGCCTCTTCCAGCAGGCACCATTCTTTCAAACACCTCCCCAGGACCATGTTTTGTCCATCCCTGTGGCTTCCCCTTGACCTAGCACCCTGGAACCATAAACACTCAGGGCACTTGGGAATGTCCTCACTCAGTCACTGTACATACACTCCCGGGGTGACTCCATCAGGGAATCAATCTATCATGTTGCTCCTGTCTGACTAGTCGAAGAAACAGACACTAAAACCACACAGGAAACCAACAACTAAAGTAAGGGTAAAAAAGAAAATACAAACCATTTCACATAAAGTGGGCTAGGGAACAAGACCTAGGGGTAGGAGAGCAGGGCTAAAGGGAAGATGGGGTCACTCAGACTTTCTGATGTCATCAACCAAAGCACAGTCCTGTAGTTCTTCCAAGGGAAAACTTCTCCTGGCACTACGCCTTAGGAGAAATTTAGCAGAAGGCACTGCATCCACACTTCCGTCCTGCATCAAACAGTTACTGAGAACAACTACTATTTGTAAGCATTTCACCCTCACCACAGATAGAAAACAAGGCAACAAATTCAGAAAATTAAGAATATTGCTGTAAAATGAATTTATAATCCACCTAAAGCTCTGGCTCCTCCTCCTCCACTTTGATGTTGTCACCACTGAAATAACCTGTCATGGACAAAACAGCTGAAGACTCTTGACTAAAGATGGCACATGTAACATACATGGTTACCTCCCAGACTCCTCTCCAGGAACCATGAAGAAATAAAAAAGGGATAAGCTCACAAAGGCACAGAAGACAGGAGAGGAAGCCCCAGCAGACAACTAATGTGTCAACCAAACATTAGAAAGCAGAAAGATGATGGACCAGAGCAAATGACTTGCTTCCTCCACTCGGCTAAGGGTGGAGGAAGGGGGCCTCAAGCAGCTCACCTACTGGCACCATAAACTCCAGGAAGCCTCGGGAATTGAGGGTCCTGAAGTCGCTGAAGGAGGTGAGAGAGCAAGGAAAAAACCAGAAGGCCTGGTGAGAGCCTACATAAGCCAGATGGGGCCCAGGTCCCTCCCAGTTCTGGGAGCCTGGCACCTTCTCCTCCCAGAGACACTAAGAACCAGTGAAACCAAAGAAAGCTTCACAAGCTCCTTCCCCACCTCCTCCAAATGCAGAATGTGAGGGAATCCTGCTGAGACTGAAGCAAATCCAGCTGGCAAATGTTTCCTGAAATCAGAAGAAAAGCTCCCTTCTGCGGGTTTGCATGGGTGTCAGCATCTGCATCCCAGGTGCAGCAGCCCACGCCTCCCAGCAACAAGCATGTCTGTGAGTACACAGGGACATGCCTATGTCACCTCCACTCCCTGATCCATTCAACTTCTGAGGGCACAGGAATACCTGGTCCCTCAAAAGAGGAAGAAGTCATAGCTCCTACCTTCAGGAAGTTCTGAGGCAGGAAGAGGAAGAAAAATCCCAGATCCCAACCTAGTACAGTCTGTGCTTCAGACATTTGCACAAATGTTACGGGAATGCACGGAAGTGCCCAGAGGAGAGGGCAGGGATGGAATGAGAGATACCATTGGCAAGGTAGGCTGGTGGTTTTGGGGTTTGTTTTTGCCAATCAGAAAAAGTGTGCACAATACCTGGACGGCAAGAACTTCACCAGAAGCTCCTGGAAGTCTACTTTCTCTTCTTTTTTGCACTTAGTGTTTCGGACACGGGCAGAACGTCGCTTTGCTGTCTCTCCATTCTCTTCTGAAATCTTCTTCCGCTTTACCCCTTTCTTTGATTTATCTCCACCGGAAACATCCCCTTCACAAAGAGTGCAAATTAAACTCTTACACAGTGGCGGGTGAAAAAATTCACCACACAGACACACCCAGCCCCCTTTTTTATAACTCTACCAGCATTAACGTCTTTGATGTTCAAGAAAACTTTCAACTCTCTTCAAAGTCCTGAGTAAAATTAATTTCAAACCCCTAATTCACAGGACACAAAAGCCAAGTTTCAAGGTTACTTTCCATGGCTACAAAGATATAGGATCTCAGAATACCCCAAACCTCCCACGCTGTGCTGGTTGGCTGAGCTTCCAGCCAGGTGTACCCAGGATGGCTTCAGTGGGTGTACCCAGGATGGACAGAGAGAGTGGCACTGACTCTATTCAGGACCCTCTCAGCACCCAGTGGTCTGGTAAGAGCAAGAGAACTGTGTGAACTATACAGAGAACAGAAGAATGTGTATGATTAAGAAGTTAGAAACAACAAAGTATGTGTTCATTCAGAAACTTCTTTAACTGCTAGATATTCTTTTATTCAGTGACACTGAAATCAAGAAAAGGCTTGGGAGATTTTGTCAAAAAATTTTTATACCTCCAATGTTAATAAAAATCAATAAAGCAATATAAAAATAAACTACCACATACGGTGGTAACTTTATGGATTTTGTTTCCTAAGGTCAAAGAATTCAGAATGCACAGAGCCAGCAAGAGAGCAGGACCAGCAGAGGGGACCTGCCACTCCCACATCACAAGGGCTAAGAGCAACTTCCACATCAGGACTTAGCAGCCAGGCATTAAAGGGTCCCAGGTGGGGACTCTCAATGAGCAAGGGGCTGCATCCCAGAGCCCCTTGCCTCCCTGCAGGGGCTTTAGTCCTGAGCAGCCCTGATGAGCAATGGCCCCCGTGAACAGGCTGAGAGGCTCCTCTAAGGGACAGGGGGCTCCCACTTTCACTCCGGCCATGAGGATCAGCATGACCTTCTCTCTGAGAGGCCAGGGTACCCAAACACGCTCATTCCTGCTGGGCTCAGCAAACAGGGTCCAAACAGAAGCCAACCCAGGGGGCCTGCTCACCCACAGGAGCACCTGTCTCCAACAGGCCAGGACTGTGAAGCGGAAAGCTGGTTGCAGTCACAGAGGTGTAGGACAGCACGGGCTCAGCCACAGCCACAGCTGGGTTGGTACTGACAGTGCTTGGCTCAATCACACTGACTGGCGTCACCACCACAGAGGACAAAAGAGGCTGGCTGGGGTCCTGATAGTCGGACAGGTCAATCCTCTTGCCAAGGCTGGGCCGTGGGGGCTCGCAGGTGGTGAGGTGGTTGTACATGGCCAGCAAGCTCTCTCCGAGGCACTTCCAGCTGTGGGGAGAGGGCCAGTATGCCCACTCAGCACCCCATCTTGGGGTGCTCTGAGCACAGGGCTAACCGTTCCTCAGAAAAACAGCAGAGCTGCTCTTGGAGCTGCCACCTCCATGGGGTGGGGGAGGTGGTTAAGGTTTTGTTGCTGTGGTAACTGGTGATATCTTGAGGCTAATACAGATGGACTGAAGGTGGGGCAGCTGGGCTGGAGCAGGGACCTGGCACCCTGCTGCCCCTCACCGAGACAGAAGCCCCTGAAGCATCTCAGCCTACGGCACTTTTGGACTCACCTAGGCAGCGATGAAAACCACTGACTTACTTCAAAAACTCCTTCCTAACAAGGCTGAATCTTTAGAACACCTATGGCATTTCTCTGCTGCCACTAATCCGAGATTTTTTTCTTTTTTGGCAGGGCGAGACTGCCAATAGGGATAAAGTCTAAAAGGGTTAAATGGCCCTCAGTGGATCATCAAATGGGCTGGGCCCTGTTGGATGGCAAAACAAGTGTTTTGTTGCGGTATGGTGTGTGGTGTATCATGTTGTGTGCTGTCTGTTGTTTTGTTATTTTATATTTTATGTTATGTGCTATGTATTAAATTATGTTGTGTGTTGTCTCCTATGCCATGTGATGCAGTGTGATATATCTTTCCACCTGTCCCTAATGGCTTCCCATGTGTCAGGCTGAAGACCAAAAGCTCCGCCTGGCCCCACGCGCCTCCCCTTGCCTCACATCTCCCCCTGCACACCAGCCACGTCAGCTTACTTTCAGTTCTGCAGACAAAATCACAATCCCACATCCCACGGGGCCTTCGCACAGGCTTCCCTCTGCCCAGAAACAACACCCTCACCCCAGCCCCAGCCCTCTGCCGGGCCAACGCCCATGCCTCTGAGGACCCTGGCTCCAGTGCCCAGCCCTCCCCAACCCCCAGAGCAGGTGGACTCTGCTCAGAAGCCCCAGCACTGTGCTTCTCCCCTTGTAGTCCCTGTTGGTTTGAGGCATGTGCTCCCTCCTCTGGGATCACCTACAGCAAAGGACCAGGCCCCGCCACACTGTGCCCCCAGCACAGAGCGCATGCTGAGCACTTTGTGGCCTGCGCGGAGCTGGCATCCAGTAGGTGTTGAGAAAGGAATAAAAGGACAGTGCTTCAAAATCCAGACTCTGAATAACGCAGGCTCCCAGGAAGAGATTTCTGATCTATCTTTCTCCTGTCTCAGTAAGTATTACATTTAGACAGGGAAGAATGTGCTCACCAGCGGGGTTGTGTCAAATGCCTTAAATACGTCACTCGCTC
Organism: Lepilemur ruficaudatus; assembly: GCA_963574885.1. Taxonomy (NCBI): domain Eukaryota; kingdom Metazoa; phylum Chordata; class Mammalia; order Primates; family Lepilemuridae; genus Lepilemur; species Lepilemur ruficaudatus. The sequence continues at coordinate 45,255 of CAUYRT010095323.1, forward strand.
ACTCGGCCTTGCTCATGCCTGCTAGGCACTGAAGAGACCAAGGGGTGGTAAACTCTCCCATAGCCTGTTTTGTCGAGCCCAAAAGCTATGAATCATTTTCATGTTTTTAAAGGGTTGTTTAAAAAAAACAGAAAACAAAGAAGAATATGCAACAGAAATTGCATGTGGCCTACAAAGGCTAAAGTATTTACTATCTGGCCTTTACAGGAGAAGTTTTGCTGACCCCTAGGATAGATGGTGGTTTCTTTACAAGTCCCAGGTCCTCTGCTCTCAGAGAGGGAATCTACACTCATCCTCTAATAACTTCCTCCTGCTTCCGCTGGGCCCTTCCCACACTGTGGGGTGGCCGTGATGCCAGCGCACAGCCTTCCCGCAGTCACATCACTATGTCCCTTCACCTGTCCTCAGGTCTTTTCCTCCTTCCCTGGGCCCTTCCAAAACCCCCAACCCTCTGGAGTTAGGGAGCCCATACTGAGAAGGGACAGGGAACCTAACCCAGCTGACAAAATAAGGGAAAGGGCACCCAAGAAGAGCCCTAGAGCAGCCCTATCATCCTGGCCGTGTTGCTGCTCGAGTGTGAAGATATTCCTGGGAAACTCCACATGCTAAAACTTACAACCAGTCATATAACACGGAGCAGAGCAGCCCTTCCTGAGTGGCTACCCCAACTCCAGTGGACTACTGACACCAGTTTGTCCTTCCTGGAGAGGGCGGGCCTCTCACACATCACGGGGCTCCTAAGGGCTACACCGAGGCCCATCCTGCATGACTCCCTGCATGGCTCTGAGGGGAAGCCCAGACCTGGGACTGACTCTGGGCTCCCCATTTAGTTGCTCTGAGCCCCATTTTTTCCTGGCAAGTGCTTGGCAAATGTTAGTTTCCTTTTCCCCTCTAGGTAAGGAACGCTGAGAGGGGCCTTACAGGAATGTGGCAGGTGGCTGGGGTCAAGAATGGTGATAGCAAAAAGAGACTTACACTGGGCATACTTGACAGTGAGATGACCTGCTTCTTAGTAGTCAACAAGTGCATGCCTCCAGCTGACTGGCCACCTTGCACCCCACACCACCAGCCCAGGGTCAGGCCTTGGGGTCTCTCCCTCCTATATAGGGCAGTGTCCCATATCAGGAACTGGCTGACACAGCATTCCCAGAGACACCAGACGACCTACGTGAAGAAGGGAATGGGCTGCACCAGTTTCAGGTCCGGCTCCTTCTCCCGAACGATCAGTGCTTGCCTCTTTTTCCTCAGCCCCAGGGCCTCGTCTATAACGGCCTGCGTCTCAGCTGCACTCACTGACACGTCGTGAATGGACATGTCACTAAAAGCGTGTAAGAAAGGGAGAAATTACAATGTTACAAACTAGAGCCAAGGCTGAAATTTTACAGACAGAGATGCATTTAAGTTAATACCCTCTAATGTGTATTGATTCTTCCCACAAATAAAATAACCACTTGAGTCTGGCCTGGAAAGGGCAGTAATTAGCATTCTTAATATCCATGAGCACTAGAAATGACTAATACTCCTTGTTCCTTTGACAATTCAAACTGGGCAGAGAAAAGGTTTTCATGTGTATTAACAGTATCATAGTAAAATCTGAAGAGTCACAGAAAAATAAAATCTTTCCTTCAATTGTTATTAGAAAATTTTAAGAGAATTTAACTCTCCCAATACTGCCCAAACTGACAAAAAGTCATCAGACAAGCAAGGCTCACGGGAGTCTATGGGGACCCCAAAATACATTAAGGGTGGGGGCTCTGGGGCCTCAGGTGCCCTCCCACAGACACAACTCTGCCTGAGGAGGCCCAAAAACATTTGTCCTTATGCCCAGAATGTCCTGATGCCTCCCAGTAGGGCTACACCACAGAGCTTATAGACTTGTCTGTTTTACGTATTTGTCAATGATCCCCTGCAAAAAAAGTTAATTCTATCAGGAGAGATATTACCTCAGCTCCTATCTTCCCCCAAAAGGCAGTTTCCTCAGGAGAGGCACAAGCTCATGGGAGACAGACACTGAGATAAGTAATCACTAACCCCCCCAAAGGTGAGTGCCAGGGGCCAAAGAATACCAGAGGGCATGAGGAGTTGACTGGCAAGGGGGGTGAGGGGAGGGACAGCTAGCTTGGCAGTTGGAACGTGGAAGGGGAGCAATGGGGTGATAGGTAGAGAGATGGGCAGAAGCAGGGGCCAGGGGGAGGAGACAGGACAGTGCACAACAGGGCCAGGCCTGGAATTTGCCAGGTTCTCAGGACAGCATTAACAAAAGGAGCCTGGGAGGGAAAAGCAGAGGGCAAGGAGGGGGACCTAGTGAGTCAGGCTGCCAAAAACCTCTTGGGCAATGCAACTGAGCATGGGTGGGCTTTGGAGGCAAGACAGGGGTGGCATATGATCAGAGGCACGTTTAAGACACTGAACTTGGGCAGCACCAGGACAAAACCCTGGAAAGGAAAAGGCAGGAGGCAAGGAGGCAAGTTGGGCAGCAAGCTGCCCCAAGCATTCAGAGATTAGACACAACTGGGTGGTCAACAAGGCAGACCACAGACAGTTCACTAGATGAGGGGCTGCAGCAGGGCACGAAGCCCCGGAGTGCAGGGCTCCATCCACCAGAGGTCAGGACCTAAGAGGAGAACGAGACACATTCCTGACCTTCACCCACTACCACAGGCAGGGAATGCAGCCACAGCAGGGAAGAGGCAGAACTTACCATCGGAGAAACATTCGGAGTGAGTCCTTCCGGAGACAAGGCTGTTCCTCAAAGATCTTCTCCTTGAGGACCAGCCCTTTGCTGTACCGGCAATCCTTCTCCAAAGCTTTGCAGATGAAGTACAGACACGCTGGCAGGGAAAGAAATACTTTATGACTTCTGAGACTGCACTTGAAAGCCCTGGCCTTGCCAGTTAACACCAGAAAAATGTTCCCGCTCTGCAATCAAGCACATGCCTACTAAACAATAATGAGATATCACTTTAATCAATCAATCAGGAAAGATTTCTGAAAACCTAATACCCAGAGTAGATGGGGTCTGCAAGGTGAGCAGACAAAATGCTGCTCAGGCATTTTGACCACAGGCATTACACACAGACCCTTGACCCAGTGATCCCATGTCTAAGAACTGCTACGAAAATACCTACAGGGCTCACAGCAATTGACTATTGGCTAACTGGAAAATAGCTTTCAGAAAATCTGGAAATCACTCTGTCCTGCCATTGGAGCCTCGTTAAGTAAGGTTAATTTTATGTGTCAATTTGATTGGGCCACAGGGTATCCAGATTTTGGATGAAATTAACATGAGTAGAATGAGTAGATTGTCCTCCCTGATGTGAGCAGGGCCTGACCCCACCAGTTGAAGGCCTGAATAGAACAAAAGGGCTGACCTTCCCCAAGAGAGAATTTTCTGCCTGACTGCCTTGGAATTGGGACACTGGCTTTTTCCTGCCTTCTCACTAGAACCAAAATATCAGTCTTCCTGGGCCTGTCAGCCTTCAGACTAGAACTACACCATCAATTCTCCTGGTTTTGGACCTTTAGACTTGGACTAGAACTATACCTATACCACTGCTCTCCTGGGTCTGCAGCGTGCTGACTTGCCCTGTAGATCTTAAAACTTGTCACTAAGATCACACGAGCCAATTCCTTATAATAAATCTCTTTCTTTATATATATATACATCCTATTGGTTTTGTTTGTCTGGTGACTCTAATACAGTGCTCCAACCCTATTTTTCACAAAAGGACTTCAGTATGCCAAGCCTAACTTCTCCTACCATGAGAGAGGGGTGTAAAGAACTAAACCAGTTGGCTGGGGAGGGAAGGCTGAACCCCAAAGGTTGTACCCAAACCATGGGAGGAACATCGAAGAAGAGATTAAAAGCCTTTGGAAGAAAAAAACTGCTAGAGTCAAAATGCTACGCCACAGAACTGTAATATTCTGCTGGTGGGAGTGAAAATGGGACAACCTACAGAACAAATGCATCTATTCACTGAGGGATATATATACAAGAATGCTCATAGCAGTGTTATGCCTAAGAGCTCAAATCCGGAAATAACGCAAATGTCCATGTACAGAATGGTTAAACTATGTGGATGCACGTAAAGGACTACACAGCAATAAACAAAAAAAACCTAGCGACTGCTGCGCCCTCCATGGCTGCACTCACAGACAGGATGACAAGCAGAGGGGGCCAGGTGAGAAGAGAACACTCCTTCTGACTCCACCTAGAGGAAGGTCAACAACAGGCAACGTCCATCTCTGGTGACAAAAGGGAGAAATCAAGGTTGCCTTAAGGAGTGGTAATGAGTGGAAGGGACCCAGCCTGCTTTCTGGGGCATTGCACACGTTCTCTATCTTGATGTGCTTTCACATATACAGATTGACAGGCTCAGACTTGTGCACTTTATTGTGTATGTTTTGCCTCAATCAAAAAGATTTAAAAAGTAGTTGTGGAAAATAAGCACTGGAGGTCGGAAGGGTGAGCAAGGCCTTGTCCTTCACATAATCTATCCTGTTCCTCTTTGTCTTTTAAAAAGGAAAGAAAAATGTCTTTCCATCCTCTAGACTGAGAAATAAATTGTTAATTTTAGGCCACCCAATCCATCATAACTTTGTTATAGCAGCTTGAACTAAGACAGAAACTGGTACCAAGAAGTGTGTTGCTATTGTAGCAAACACCTAAGAATGTGGAAACAGCTTTAGAACTGGGTCGTGGATATAGGCTTAAGAGTTTTCTGGTGCTATTACAGAAAAGGCCAATATTGGCATGAAAGGATTGTTAAAGGTGATTATGGTAAGGGCTCAGAAAGAAGAGAGCTGGGGAGAAAGCTTCCATCTTCCTGGAGAATAAATAATCATGTACTGGCATGTACATGTATTGACAGAAATATGGACATTAAAGGTGATTCTGCTGAGATCTCAAATGGAAACAAGGAACATGTCATTGGACAATGGAGAAAAGGCGATCCTTGTTATAAAGTGGCAACGCACTTGGCCAAAAACTATGTTAGTGTTCTAGTGTTCTATGGAGGGCAGAACTTGCGAGCAATGAAACTGTATATTCAGCTGAGAAGATTTCTAAATAAAGTGTTGAAGGCATGCCCTTGTTTCTCCTGACTGCTTATAGTAAAATGCTAGAAGAGAGAAATGAATTGAAGAATTTTTTCAACAAAAGGAACCCAGAACTTAAAGATTTAGAAGATTCTCTATCAACATTGCAAAAATTGAGGGAGTTTGTTCTGAGAATACTAAGAGTGTGGCTGACCAAACATTTGATAAGATGAGTATGGGTGTGAACCACAAATTTAATCAGCCACCTCAGCAGAAGCCAGAAACAGAGATGGAATTATAACAGCACAGACACTGCCAGCTGGGACTAAAAGGAACAGAAAAAACAGGAGGGAATGAAGGTAGGTTGAGAATATGTTCTATCCTTCAGGAAATGGGAAGGACCCCAAAGGTGATAAAAAGATCATCAGGGCTGCCACTCTCACCACAGGTCCAGAGCCCATGCTGGTTCCTTCAAGGGTGGGGTCATCTCTCTGCTTTGCATAGGCCAGGATGTCCCCACCCAGTGTCAGAGGGGAAGGGCCTTGCCAAGCCAAAAAGGGTAGGGCTGTCTCCCCCTAACCGTGGGAGTGAAGCTGCCACCCCAGTAGGCCTCAAGAACAGAGCGTCAGATCAAAATGAATTATTCCTGAGCCTTAAAACATTATAGAATTCACCTTACCAAGTTTTGGACTTCTTCGGGACCCATCACCCCTTCCTTCTTTCCTAGTTCTCCCTTGTGGAGTAGCACTGTCTATCCTGTCTTGCCACCATTGTTGCTCAATCTTAGACTCTCTGGCCTCCAGAATTGGGAGAAATAAATTTTTGTTCTTTTTTTTTTTTTTTTACTTCTAATCATCTCATTTCTGCTGAAATTTTTGTTGTTTAATACACCCAGTCTACAGTATTTTTTTATGGTAGCCCAAACAGACGAAGACACACTAGATGCAACAGTGCAGGGATGAAATGAGATAGCCAAAGGGTAAATCACTCAGAGAACTTGCCACTTACTACTACAAAGCATCTGATAAATCAAGAAAGACAAGAGAATAAAGCAAGGATGTAAAAACATTTCCATCCTTCCTGAAAGTTTTGCAAAGCCCTTCAATGTTACCATTTGCTTCCAGCTTACCCAAGCTCCCCTCCCTCTTCTGTCCCCAAAATCACAGGCACATGAGATAAAGCATGAAAGCCTGACTCACTTGTGTAATCACTGAGGGTGTACAGGACTGTGATGAGGTTGTCCAAGCAGGGCCAGTGGTCAGGATTGCACCGTAGCCCTTCCTCAAAAGCATGGCGAGCCAGGGGGACCCGGACAAGCCTCAGGGCCACATGTCCAATTTTATACCAGAGGTTGACATCTGTTGAGTCCAGCATCACTGCCTGGAAGCAGCACAAGCAGAGGGCATACACACACTCGGTCAGCTACCTCACTGAGCAGGCACCCATGGAGACAAGAGGACACAACACTGCCCCAGCCACTCAAACTACTCACGGAAATGGCAAAAGTGGTATGACTATCTTGTAACTGCCTACTAATTAAGGCCAGCTCATCTTTCCTGGAGTCACACATTTCTAAGACCCAGAGTAATGACATATAAAAAGTTACATGGACCAATTTATTTACCTCAAAACATTTTCTTGATATATTTTGTCAATTTAAATATTTGTGGCTAGGCACGGTGGCTCATGCCTATAATCCCAGCACTTTAGGAGGCTAAGGCAAGAGGATCGCTTGAGGCCAGGAGGTGGAGCCCAGCCTTGGCAACATAGCAAGACCTGGTCTCTACAAAAAAGTAAAAATTTAAAAATCAGCCAGGCACTATGGCACATGCCTGTAGTCCTAGCTGCTCTGGAGGCTGAGGCAGGAAGATCACTTAAGCCCAGGAGTTTGAGGTAACAGTGAGCTATGATCAAGCTACTACTGTATACCAACCTGAGCAACAGAGCAAGATGCTGTCTCTTAAAAAAAAAACAGAATATTTGTATTCCTTACATATTTAATAGGTAAAAGAAGTAAAAGGACTAGAATGAAAAGAAAATATAGGAGTCTTATAGGATTCAAGAAAGACTATGTGCTCTGAAGACAGACCTCAATTCACATTCCTGCTCCAATGCTAATTAGCAGAGTCATCTGAGCCTCCATTCCCTCATCACTGAAGTGAGGATAAAGACACCTTCCTCACAAGAGGGTGTGAGGATTAGAGTATGCATGGGAAGCAGTTAACACGGTGCCCAGCACAGCACGTTAGGGCCCACAGAGACAGTGATGGTGACACAGAAATAATAGCAATACTATTATGACTGGAAGTATACTGGGTGTTAGGTTTCAGGCTCTATTCTTCACTCTTTTATGCATACCAACTCATTTAATTTTCACAGCTATCCTCTTGCTTATTATTCCCACTATATTGGTATAGACCTGACAGCATAAAGAGATTAAATAACTCACCCATAGCCAAATGTGCACTGCGTGACAGAGGAAGAATTCACATACAGTCCTCTGCATCCAAGTGTATCCCCTGCCCCCGGCCCCTGCTCTCCAGGCCAGTCTATATTCACTGTTATTATCCACAGACTATGGCTTTGGGCACTACAGGTCAGTGATGCACCACTACAAACTTCTTTTTAACCAAAAAGTCTCCAACCTCATCTCCTCCACCAAGAGCTTTCAAAACACCAAGATCATACCTCCAAGTAGAACTCCATGGCTGTCTCCAGATCCTCCCGCTGGGCTGCCAGCTGGGCCAGGTTCTTATATGTAGAATATTTCAGTATCAGCCCAGGGTGTTTCAACCCCTCTTTCTCATCACCAGATGAAATTGCCTATGAACAAAACAAACAGGAGCAGAAGTGATACCTAGGCCCTGAAGCCTCAGAAGTTAGCAGGATACCTGGCTTCCTGGCTGGCCTCTGCCACAGGCCTTTGGGCCAGTCCAGTGCTGCCCTCCACTGAAAAATGAAGGCACTGCACGAGATGTTCTCAGAAGACCCCTCTAGCTCCAATCACACAGAGAAGGCAGGCCAGACCACCATGAGGTAGTTTGCAGGCAATCTGGGAATCAACAGAGACAGAAGGAACCCTTTCCACCACTACCGCCATGCCTGACGGTTCAAGCTTGGATGGTGATATTTACAGCACCGGTGGGACTGTCACCCCAAGGCTCCAAGTCCAAAGATGGGAGATAAGGTGTGAATAGGCTGTCTCAGGAAGCAGGCGGGGCCTGGAGATTTATCCCAGGCACTTCTAGATTAGGAGTCAGGAGGCTGAGCTCTTAACTCTATAAGTCATCACATGATCATAGACAATTTCGTAACTAAAAGTCAAGCGTTTGACCTCTTTAACATTAAGGACAGTAATTCCTACTCTAAATATAAAAAGTTAAAGTGAGGCTGAGTGCAGTGGCTCATGCCTGTAATCTTAGCACTCTAGAAGGATCGCTTGAACTCAGAAGTTTGAGACCAGCCTGAGCAAGAGTGAGACTCCGTTCCTACTAAAAACAGAAAAATTAGCCAGGTGAAGTGGTGTGTGCCTGTGGTCCCAACTACTTGGGAGGAGGATAGCTTGAGCCCAGGAGTTTGAGGTTGCAGTGAGCTATGATGACGCCACTACACTCTACCCAGGGCTACAGATGAAAGCCCCTGTCTCAGGGAAAAAAAGAAAAAGAAAAGAAAAGAAAAGAAAATGAAAGGAAAGGAAAAAAATTTAAAATAAGAAAAACAAAACCTTACTTTTTAAAAAAAAAAAAACCACTGATTAGGAGAAAACTATTGGTCTAACCACAGGACAAAGAGTAAAACATTTCTAAAAGGAAAAATTTACTGGCACAAAGAGGCTATTTCCTGGGACAAGTGGCGTCCACACATTGATCTTTATGTTTAGAACAGGCAAGACCCAAAGACATGCCACCCTCAGGAAGCATCCACTGGCTAATCCAAGAATCAACCTACCTGGAGCTCTTAAGGAATTCCACCAAGACCGAAAAGCTCAAATCAAGCCCCCTTAGTTATATTCTACTGTTGTATGGCTTATGTCACAAAAAGGTCTGCAAGAACCAGCTGACCAGGGGAAGATCCCAGGTACCTTTGCCCCTCCAGGTACGTAACCCTTCAAAAAGTAATGTGAACAAGTTTACAGAGGCTGTGCAAGTCTACTACAGACTGAACAATCAGCAATACATGTGCACGTAACAGTGGAAGCTCTTAACTAACCTCCACCTAACTGACCACCAATATTCAACACCACCCTCCACCCTCCCTGAAAGACTCACCCTAACAAGCATTCCAGGATGCCCACCACCAGGCTAAACACTTCCTAGGAGTCAGCTGTGGTCCAGGGCCTGTTTATGCCAACCGTCTGTGAGACTATAATAACATAATTTAGTTTAATAGTAAGTACACGGGCTGGGTGTGGTGGCTCATGCCTGTCTGTAATCCTAGCACTCTGGGAAGCCGAAGCGGGCAGATCATTTGAGCTCAGGAGTTCGAGACCAGCCTGAGCAAGAGCGAGACCCCATCTCTACTAAAAAAATAGAAAGAAATTAGCTGGACAACTAAAAATATATAGAAAAAATTAGCCAGGCATGGTGGTGCACGCCTGTAGTCCTAGCTACTCGGGAGGCAGAGGCAGTAGGATTGCTTGAGCCCAGGAGTTCGAGGTTGCTATGAGCTAGTCAGACGCCATGGCACTCTAGCCCGGGCAACAGAGTGAGACTCTGTCTCAAAAAAAAATAATAATAATAATAAATACACCAATGGTGCATGAGTATAAAAAGAAGCTTTTCTATTGTTTACATTGAGCATATTTTAGTTTTATAAGCATGGGGGGGAGTGTCAAAATAACCTTTTGAGGCTGAAAGCAATATGCCAAACAGAGAAAGATGCACATACCTACAACAACAAGGCTGACATGTGGCCAGTGCCCTTAGGTCAAAGGCTTCTTGCCTTGCACCTGTTGGGTGCTGGGCTCACCCAGCATGTGCTCCATAATTAAAGTGCCTGCTCTGTTCACGTCTCTGAGGCCCAGTCTACCGTGGGCTGAAAGGGAAGACCCACTCCTGAAACATGCCCAGCACCTGGCCATAACCAAAGTTCAGCAAATATAGAACAAATTATTTTTCCCTCTCTGGGCCTTCACTCAATTCATACTAATGACAGGGGAACAGGTCACATTTCCCATGCCCCTAATTCCAAGTCATTTTAACAAGTAACCAAAGAATCTTGACCAGCTATACAATTAGGAACATGAATAAATGAGAGAAGGAATAGATGCTTTCTGCTAACAATTAGAACTCAGTAGTCTGTCTCATCAGTGGCAGAAATCATCCAGGGGTGGGGCTTAAGACAAGTGTCTGCCTAACTAGGCATGTAGGAGACTGCTCAACTGAAGGACTGCGTGGTCCAGAAAACACCTGTGGAGTCTGTCTACTTCCTTAATGCACATCATCTGTGTGTTGGGTACTTGAAAACAAAAGCCTTTCCTCCTAATGAAATAGGTGTCTTCCTGAATCAATGTCAGTTTAAGTAATTCCCAGACCTCCAGGTGACATTTCCATGACCCAGCCAACTCCATGCTTAAGTTACTCACCACTCTAGCAGGGTCCCCACATGGGACCAGGTCCTGCCCTGCTTGCCCCCCTCTGCCATTCCTGCTGTCCCCAACCCTTCTCTCTGACTACATTCAAAAGTCCATGACATGCTTACACAGACTCCCCAAGCTCCTCATTTGTCACTCAAATGGCATTTACCAGCCGGGCGCGGTGGCCTGGTAATTCTAGCAATCTGGGAGGCTGAGGCAGGAGGATGGCTTGAGCTCAGGAGTTTGAGCCCAGCCTGACCTAGAATGAGACCCTGTCTCTACTAAAAATAGTAAAAATTAGCCAGGTGTGGTGGTGGAAGCCTGTAGTTAAAGCTACTCAGGAGGCAAGAAGATCACTTGAGTCCAGGAGTTTCAGGTTGCTGTGGGCTAGACTGATGCCACGGCACTCTAGCCCAGACAACAGAGTGAGATTCTGTCTCAAATAAACAACAAAAAAAATGCCATTTACAAAAATGTGCTGCCAACGGGATCATTAGGCATCAGAACACCATGGACTCCAATCCTGGTTCTAATGCTTCACTTCCTTAGGAGGCTTTGAGCCATCAACACCTCACTAAGCCTCAGTTTCCACATCTGTAAAATGGGGACAACACCTCCACCTACTCAGTAGAGTGGCTGTGAGGATTAAGTAATGATGATAGGTGGCACTTCCTGAGCACTTAAATTCACTCAAACCTCATAACAACTCAGTGAGGCAGATACTCTACAAGGGGGAAAGATGGGGAGACAGGTGAAATAATGTCTGAGGTTACCCAGCCAAGAAATGGGAGAGCAGAGGAAAAGCCCAGGCCATGCGGTCCCAGAGCCCACGTGCTGACCCCCATAGCACCCCACCCAGCCTGCTGGCACCTCACCTCCCGCAGCAGGCGTGCCTCTAGGAGCTCATGGTAGGCTTTGGCAGACTCCTCAAACCGGTCATGTTTCTGCAGATCCAGGGCCTTATGGTATAAGGCAAAAGCCTCTGCTTCCTGCAAACCAAGACAAAAGATGTTTTCATGCAGCACAAAGGTTTGCTTTTTTAAGCCAAAAATGTTTATAAGGGTGGCTGTAGTCACGGCCATGTTAACTGTCAGCTATACCTTTTGTAGTGAAAAAAACCCTAATATTCCAACTTGTCAGAAGCTCATCACAGGAAGAAGAGACACGAGCGATGCAAATACCACTGAGGCCAAGCGACAATGAAGAAAACACAGAGAGCACTGCCAAGGTGTGAGCCCAGCTGGTACTTTCTGGGTAAGGCTAAGAGTGGCCACATCAGCCACAGTAACCCCTCTCCTAGAGAGTGTGTGTGGCATCATAAGAAATACATGTATTTGGTCTTTGTCCCTGCTTCCTGACAAGAACTTCTAAAACCCTTGAAGTTTCCAGAGTGATGGGGTGATAGAACCACCTTTTGTTATTCATAATGAGCCCCTTAACCACACCTGAGTTTATGCTAATGAGATAACAGTAGCTGGGGTCCTCTAGAAAGCTTCAGGATGGGGAATGGTTGCCAGACAAACAAGCCATGTGCTTAAACAGTTGGAACTTTCAGCTTCCCCATCTCCCGACCTCCAGGGAAGAACAGGGGCTAGAGATTGTGTTAATCACCAATGGTTTAATCAATCATGCCGATGTAATGGAGCCTCCATAAAAACCCCTAAAGGACAGAGTTCAAAAGCATCTGAGTTGATGAGCACGCACAAAGGTCCTGGGAGGGTGGCACCTGGAGAGGGCATGGAAGCTTCACACATTCCTCCCCCAAACCTTGCCATAAACATCTCTTTCGTTTGGCTGTTCCTGACTTGTATTCTTTGTAATAAGCCCGTAAATGTAAGTAAAGAGTTTTCCTGAGTTCTGTGAGCCATTCTAGCATATCATCAAAACTAAAAAGGGCTGCTGGGCGCAGTGGCTCATGCCTGTAATCCTAGCACTCTGGGAGGCTGAGGTAGGATTCTTGCTTGAGCTCAGGAGTTTGAGACCAGCCTAGGCAAAAGCGAGACCCCCATCTCTAAAATAAGAAATAAAAACACATTAAAAATAAATCAATAAATAAATCACATCAAAATATCTTTAAAAAATAAAAAAAATTAAATTAAAAAAAAAAAAACTAAAAAGGGCAAGGCATAAGAATCCTCAACTTGGTAGCCCAGTTGGACAGAAGTGTGAGTATCCTGGCACTCAATACTTGCAACTGGCTTCTGAAATGAGGGCAGTCTTTGTGGGACTGAGCTGTTAACCTCTGGAGTCTGACACTAACAGAACTGAATTATAGGACATCAAGTTGTTATCCTGAGAGCTAGAGAATCAGTTGGTATAGGGAAAAAAAATACCCCATACCATCTGATGTCAGAAATGTTGTGAGTAAAAAGTTCAGTGTGGCTGGTTGCAGTGGCTCTCATCTTTAATCCCAGCACTTTGGGAGGCCAAGGTGGGAGGACTGCTTGAAGCCAGGAGTTTAAGACTAGCCTGGGCAACATAGCAAGACCCTGTCTCTACAAAAAAATTAAAAATTAGCTGGTGTGGTGGTACGTGCCTAGAGTCCTAGCTACTCAGGAGGCTGAGGAAGGAAGATCACTTGAGCCCAGGAGTTCAAGGCTGCAGCAAGCTATGATTGTGCCACTGTACTCCAGCCTGTATGACAGAGCAAGACCCCCAGCTCTAAAAAATAAAAAATAAATAAACGGAAGTTCAGTGTGAATGGTTTCCATCGCTTTCTACCAGCTAGCTATTCTGCCCTAACCTGATCACTGCCTGGGAGGATACCAATCTCCCCTGGGAGGCAGGGGATACTGAGCAGGCCGAACCCCACTAACATTCTCTGTAGTACAGAGACAGCTGACTTCTGAGAGAGCTCTGGAACTGTCCTGATTTCTCCCCATAAAATGCAGGGTGGGAGCAGGGGGAGAGCCAATATACATTGATTCAAGGAAAAACAAAGACAGGAGTACACCCCTGTTACAGTAGGGTAGGACATGGTGGAGATGGATGGATGGAAAGAAAAAAGCTGAAATGGAAGAGATGCCAGGCCTCATGGTAGAGAGGAGTGACTGAGAACCCAGGGAGCTGAAGTAAGACCTGGCTCTCCACTGCTCAGGAGCACAATCCCAGGCAAGGCAGCTCCCCTCAAGGGTCTCATCACACTGTACAGTGCGGGAAAGGCAGTAAGGAACCTCAAAGCACCACCTCCCATTAAAATTCTACCATTCCCTGGGCACACCAATGCCCAAGGCCTGCACAAAGAATGGGCTGCATGGAAAGCTAGCACAAGCTGGAAAAGTGGGCCCTGGGGCTGAACTGGGCCCACTCACATATACCAACAGAATAAATATAATTTCTCTTCAAATGATCGTCTCCTAAGTGAAAACAACAGGTTTAACATGAGACAGAAAGCTAGCCATCTTTCAGAAATTCCCCCTAAAATCCCATTAAGCAGATATCTGACTGCATTTAAAATGAGGTTCCATCTACAGAATAAGAAGCAAGGTTTACCTGCAGAGGAAGACCTCAGATTACATACCTGAGCCTCCTTTGTCTGGGTTTTGTGACTTTTAAAGCTTCCTTCATGATCATCCTCAATTGTGGAGCTGGCATTTAAGGCTGCAATTCGAATCTAGAAACAGAGGTTTGGAGGAAGAGACGAGTTACTTTCAGCTGAGATGTCACTCATCTCTTCAACCATGTGCAGATGAATACAGTTCTGCTCCAGCACATAATCTGTACTACCTGGAAACGCTATGGCCCTATCAGAATGTTGGGAGTAAACAACAAATGATCATTGATAGAGAAAAAAAGGATTAGGACATGTTGGGGGAGGGCTATGCCAATCTGTGCAGGGAGCATTTCCTGGATACTGTCCACTGCAAAAGGAACAGAGGCCGGGAACACTTTACCAACAGCTCAACATGATGGAAGAGCCACATATTGGAATAACAGATTCCAGTGAAACATACTAATTTTGTGCCTTTCCACCAACTGTGACAAGGCCCTGCAAGCTGCTTCAACTGCTGGTCAAGCATTCACACCCTCAAATGTACCAATAGCCCTCCTGGGAAGAAAGCTGCTCCATAAGGAGGGCCTTCAGAGTCCACCAGGAAAATGCCCTTCACTCATAGGAGTAAAGTAACGAAATACCAGCACAATAGGCAAGCATCCGTCCTTACCATATTCAGAGAGAGTCAGCACTGCCACGCAGCATCACTCCTATCACAGGCAATGGTTGCACCAGTCCACAAATCTCCTAGAGAGGAAACAGGACAGACTGAGACAGGGCCCATGAAGACCCAGGAATGTCACAGTGCCAGGGGCCCACTGGGGACCAGTCCCTCCCTGGGCTCTATGCACACAGGCTGGTGAATAGCTGCCTTGGGACAGTGGTGTGGTCTATCACACAGGGGACCCCTTGGTCCCTCACCAGAGCATCAACCACTGTGGGCAAGGCACCAGGTACCAGGCACACAAAAGAGTGAGAACAACTCCTGCCCCCAGGGTTCACTGCTCAGCAGAGTTAACAGGCCTATAAACAGTTATTTTTTACAAACGCTGAGTAATATAAAGAGAAACACAGGCAATATCTAAGGGCAGAGAACAATTCATTTAAAGGCATTAAGGAAGGCGAAGGAATAAGCCCTTGCATTAAGCCTTGAGGAATGGAATGCACTGCAGCAGAAGCCAGTAGTGAAACAAAGAGGCAGGGAAAGTGGTGTGATGGGGAAACTAGGAGACAAGGCCTTGGAGTAGTGATGTGCTTGGACGATGAAAGGTAGCTGAGGCCCAAGCACAGAGGCCCTGAGCCCTAAACTCTATCTGCAGGTAACAGGGAGCTGCTGTGGGCTTTAGGAGAATGAAATGTTTCACCTATGTTTTAGAAATATAATGGGAAAAAAATAATTAGAGGTAGCCAGATCAGTTTGAAGGCTGCAAAAGATGACAGGAGTGGCAAGATGTGGAGAAATCAGAACCTCATACATTGTTGCTGGGAATGTAAAGATGGTGCAGCCCCCGTGGAAAACACTCTGGCAGTTCCTCAAAATATTAAACAGAGCTAGCATATAACCTAGAAATTCCACTACTATGGATCTACCCAAGAGAAATGAAAACATGCCCATACCCAAACTTGTTCATGAATGTTCACAGCATTATTCATAACAGCTAAAAGGTAGAAACAACCCACATGTTCATCAACTGATGAATGGATAAATAAAATGAAGTATGTCCATCAAGGGAGCATTATCACTCATAAAAAAGAATAAAGCTCTGATACATGCTATAACATGGAAGAACCTCAAATACATTACACTAAGTAAAATAAACCAGACACAAAAGGACAGACATTATATGATTCCATTTATAGAAGGAACCTAGAATAGTCAAATTCATAGAGACAGAAAGTAGAATGGTGGTTGCCAGGGCCTGGGGGAGGGGACAATGGGAAGTGACTGTTTAATGGGTACAGAGTTTCAGACTTACAAGAAGAAAAGAGTTCTGGAGATAGATGGTGATGGTAACACCACAATGTGAATGTAAACTTAATACCACTGAGCTATCCACTTAAAAAATGGTTAAAATGGTAAATTTTGTTTGTATATTTTACCACAATATTTTTAAAAAACCGGAATTAACAATCAATAAAGAGTTTCCAGCTGGGCACGGTGGCTCACGCCTGTAATCCTAGCACTCTGGGAGGCCAAGGCGGGCAGAACGCTCAAGGTCAGCAGTTCGAAACCAGCCTGAGTAAGAGTGAGACCTCGTCTCTACTAAAAATAGAAAGAAATTAATTGGCCAACTAAAAATACATAGAAAAAATTAGCCAGGCATGGTGGCGCATGCCTGTAGCCCCAGCTACTCGGGAGGCTGAGGCAGAAGGATCGCTTGAGCCCAGGAGTTTAAGACTGCTGTAAGCTAGGCTGACATCACGACACTCTAGCTTGGACAGCAGAGTGAGACTCTGTCTCAAAAAAAAACAAGAGTTTCCAACTAGGATCAAAGTCAAATGTATTTTCAAAACACAAAGACGTTTGTCCCAATAAAGTCTCTACAAGACTCTGATAATCCTCCAGGCAGGCCAACAGCCCACAGCCAGACTAGCAGCTCAAGCCACTCCCTGATGACTCCCAGCAGGCAGAGTCCACAGCCTCAGGGGCCAGCCATGAAACCCACTGGGGATCAGAAGAAGTGGGGGTGCCTCTCAACCCCCACTTTGCAGCCTCTCTCCTGCTCAGCCACCAGGCCCTGTGTGCTGAATCCCAGAAGACCTCCAATCCCACTGGGCATCACACAGTCTCCATGGAAATGCTCCCTTCACTTACAGAGCAATAACTTAGTAACTATGCAGTAACCACTTAATAACTACTGAACTGGTTGACTTTTTTCACCACTACCTTATCATATTAATAAAAATTGGCTATCCTACATAGACCTGGGGTTTTAAGAAGGAAAAATTGAAAGGGCACTGGATTTGGAATGGGAAAATTTCAGAGCGTAGCTGGGCTACATTTCGAGATGCCCCAAACCCTGATCCATTACCAACCTTGGTGTCCTTATGTATAAAATGGAGGCAATGGCCTGAATAGACTCAGAGCTCCTCTGGCCAGAGATCAGCAGGCTCAGCTGGGATTCCCCATGTCACATCCACACCATAACTAATCTACCGGCCTTGTCTCTACCCCACAGGGACAGGAGAGAAGTCAGAGGGTGGCACTCAAACCTAGCCACAGGCCTCTCAATCCACTTTCCTCAGAGCTCCAGGTCATGGCAAGTCTTCCCAGATGCCAACTGAATGCTGTGGAGAAAAACAAAAGGAGGGTCCAGAGATGGCTGAGGGATCAGGTCTCCGTGTGGCAGTAGTAGGGTCCATGTGCATGGGTGGGAGAGCAACAGTACAGTCATCGTGCCCAGGACTGGCCTACTCCTGAAGGAAGAAAGCTTGCCTGCTCCCTGCCTTGGTGGAAGGAAAGCACCCAACTACCACCAGGATTGTGCAGGGTAGGCCTGTGTCTTCCCCTGAGGCACCTACTTCTGTGTCTCCAGGACCACCGTGGGTGCAGGTCCAATCTCAGAGATGACAGGAGATGACCCCTGGAGACAGACTGAATGACTACATGATCAGGCTAGTCGAAGGGGAAAAAAACAAAACAGTGAGCTCCAAATCCAGGGTGCGGTTTCTAGCCCCACAATGCTGCCCGAGTCCCTGTCACCTCTCCTTCCTCCATCTCCATAAAGATTAGACACCTGGACTCCTTGAAGCAACGTTCCCTGAGTACTATGATCAGCAGGGCCGAAGACCTTCAAGGAACCCACAGTATAGGAGAAAAAAATGGAACTTTCAGGCTTCCTAATTATTTTCAAAATTGTTCCATGTTAAAACTCAAGCGAACTCTTCCCATTGAAAGAGCCACCTGTGTTAACAGCTTTAACAACCTAAAGAAAGGAATACCTTGCTACCTTCCCAACTCTCTAGACCACCCCAGAAATTTATAAAACACATTCATGTAATCTCGCTTGAATTTAAAGCAGCCTTACAAAGATATGCATTATCATCTCCATTTTCCAGATTAGGAAATGGAGACTTAGGGAGACTGGCTGACTTGCCCAAAGTCACAATGCTAGAAAGGGACATAAATAGGACTCCAAGCCCCACTGCTTTTTCCAGCATAGCAAAAAGTCACCTGCCTTAGCAAAGAATCTCCTGCCTTCTCACCCTGGCTTCCCTAGGACACACACAGCTGTGAGCTCCTTGAGATAAGAGCCGTATCTGGTGCCTTTCAAGGGCCCTGACAGGCTTGCTGATGGCCATGGAATACACTGTATTTGTTGTCCAGGTGGTTGGGCTATCACTTATGCATCATCAAGATCCCTCCATAGAAGCAGAAAACATTACGTCCAATTCTCTAATAACAGTACTAGCAAAAAGCTACTCAATGCCCAAGCATTGCGTTAATCATAAACTCATAGAGACCAGCTCCCATTTTATAGATGAGGCACCTCAGGCTTGTCATGTTAGCTGACTTGTAAAGCCCAAGCTTTATGCTTGGCACTGCTTTTTTATAGAAGTTCTGAGGGCTGGATACAGACACATACTGGAACTGAGGCATACTCATGAGTTTCCACTTTCCATCAAGAGGAACCTAAAAACCGAAAATGACCCGTCATGTACATTAAACCCATGACACTAGCACACTTCCTGCCCATTGTCCCCCAATTCTACTCCATCATTAACACTCTTCCTCAGCTCCCCCAAATTCCCAGTAGCAAAATTAAGAATGTACACACTGGGAAGACCGTGCAGGCTCTGCAACACATACTGTATGATCCCCTCTACTGGCAACTGCTACCTCAAAATTGGCCTTTACCTAAGATGCGACAATAAAATATCTTCTTAACACTAAAAATCTTACACTGACTTAATAAAGAGACTGTTTTTTCTAATTTCCCCTCAATGCACCCTCGTCTTTGCACTGGAATCACTCTGTCTCTGGGTCTGTACCTCCCACTATCCTGTAAACTCAAGGGTAGCAGTTCTGTCTTATTTATCTTTGTAGCCCTGTGTCTGAGCTCCATAAAGGAAGGAACGAGTGAGTAGATGAGCGGTATCTAGGCAGCTCATCTATTTTTCAGTCATGTCCTCTATGTGGGGTTAAGAGTCAAGCAGACAGCAAAGTGCTTCCTGTGCAGGACAAATTTACAACCACATTTTAGAGATGAGGAAGCTGACACCTGCATCACATTCCTAAGGACAGAAGAGTCAATAAGTCTACCATTCCACAACAAAGAGGAGGCGCTGGAAAGAAGAAACTAGAGGACACATTTAATTTTTTGGGCAAATCTTTCTCCAAGTTCAGCATCCATCATTCATAGGATGGCTCTCGAAGGACAAGACAAGTTTCAAAAGTCAGGCAAAAATACCCTGCAGAAAAGTGGCTCACTGATGGCTTTGCAGACACCATGGACTGTAGCACTCCAGTATGAAGACAAGCATTCCTATCTCAGCTCATGGGATTTCTTCAGTACCATTTGTCAGGGGCTGGGGAATTTTGATTGCCTATTTAAATTTCTCACACTTCTGGAGGCTAGGAAGACCAAGATCAAGGAAGGCACTGGTAGTTTCAGTACCTGGTGACAACCTGCTCTCTGGTTCACAGATGGTGACTTCTCACTGAGCCCTCCTATGGTGGAAGGGTGGTGCCATTTTTCCAACAGTATGTGCCCACTTCGTTTCTCTGTCAGTATTTTTTAGTAATCAAGTATTTCTTAACTAAGGTATGTACATTGTTTTTTAGACATAATGCTATTGCACACTTAATAGAATACCGTATAGTATAAACATAACTTTTTTTTTTTTTTTTTTTTTGAGACAGAGTCTCACTTCTGTTGCCCGGGCTGTAGAGTGCCATGGCGTCAGCCTAGCTCACAGCAACCTCAAACTCCTGGGCTGAAGCGATCCTTCTGCCTCAGCCTCCCGAGTAGCTGGGACTACAGGCATGCGCCACCATGCCCGGCTAATTTTTTACATGTATTTTTAGTTGGCCAATTAATTT
>CAUYRT010095327.1:0-11241 GCA_963574885.1 Lepilemur ruficaudatus
ACTAAAAATATATAGAAAAAAATTAGCCGGGCATGGTGGCGCATGCCTGTAGTCCCAGCTACTTGGGAGGCTGAGGCAGAAGGATCGCTTGAGCCCAGGAGTTTGAGGTTGCTGTGAGCTAGGCTGACGCCACGGCACTCAATTGAGCCCGGGCAGCAGAGTGAGACTCTGTCTCCAAAAAAAAAAAAAAAATCTTCCTTGTTTATACCCTTTTGTACCAGTTACTTTTGCTATGTAGTAACCCAAAACTGGGATGGGGAAAAATAACCATTTTTATGCTCATGGATTCGGTGGGTCAGGATTCAGGCACAGCAGAGGCAGCTTGTCTTTGCTCTGTGATGTCTGGAGCTCCAGCGGGTGTAACTCACAGGCTGGGGGCTACAATCATCTGAAGAGTCCTGCTCTTCTTACATGACTGGCTGTTAACTGGGAACTTTAGGACCTCTCCACATGGGCCCCTCCAGGTGGTTTCTCCGTAAAGACTTGCTTGGGCTCCATCACAGCATGGTGGCTAGGTTCCCAGGGAGGTGGGGGGTGGGCAGAGAGAAGGAGAGAAAGAATGATTATAACCTACCTGCAAAAGTCACATAACTTCACTTCTGCCATACTGTATTGGTCAGAGAAGTGACAAGCCCCTTGCCTCGACTCAAATTGAGGGAACATAGATCCCTCAGTGGAGAGCGTCAGCCACTTTATAAGAAGAGCATGTGGATGGGGTATATACCAGGCAGCTATCTTTGGAACATTCCATCTGCCACACCTTTCAGTGGCTTCCTGTTGCTCTAGAAAATCAAACTCCTACCCACAGTTTGTAGGGCCCTGTGCAGTCTGGATCGCCCCCCGCCCAACTTCCCAAACTCATCTCCTGCCTCTCCCCCTCACTTGCCCTACTCCGATCATGCTTGCCTTTTTTCTGTTCCATGAACTCACTGGACCAAACTCTTTTCTTTTACCTGAAATACCCTGACCCCAGAGCTCTGTAAGTCTGCTTCCCCGTCATCACGAGGTCTTGGCACCCATGCTGCTCCTCGGAGACACCTTTCCTGACCCCCCATCTACAGCAGTTCCCCAGCCCCCATTACTCTCTCTCACATGAACCCGTCTCGTTTTTTCGTACCACCTATCATAACCTGGAATTAGATTATCCACTCATATGTTTGCTCACCTACTTTCTGTCTCCCACCCACACTCTCCACAAGAAGGTAAACTTGAGAGCAGGGGTCTCACTGGTCCTGGTCACCTCTCTCAAGGTTCATCCATGTCTTAGCGTGCATCACAGATTCATTCTTTTTTATTGCCAAATAATAGTCCATTTTGTGGACATACCACATTTTAATCATCCATTCATCCCTTAATAAGCACTTAGATTATTTTCACCTTTTAACTATGGTGAATTATGCTGCTTTAAACATCTGTGTACATTTTTGTGTGAACATTATTATTTCTCGAGTATATATCTAGGAAAGGAATTGCTGGGTCAGATGGTAACTCTCTGTTTAACATTTCGAGGAACCACCAAACTGTTTTACAAAGTGGCTGCACCATTTTGCATTCCACCAGTGCTGTATGAGGTTCCAATTTCTCCACATCCTTGCCAACACTTGTTATTATCTGTCTTTTGGATCATAGCCATTCTAGTGGGTGGAGTGTCTTTTCACTATTTTTATAGTATTGTTTGTAACACAAATGATTTTAGTTTTGATAATGTCCTATTTATCTTTTTTTTTCTTTTGAGAGCTTATGCTTTTGGTGTTGTATCTAAGAAACCATTGTCTAACAAGGAAGTGTTTTTACAGTTTGGGAAAATTGGGCGGGGGAGAGATTTAACAAAGGGGAGAGAGCCAGGTGAGGAAAGGCTTGGGAGAACAGAAGAGGCTGGCAAGTCATTTTCAGAATTCAACATCTCTGGAGGCAGAAGGAGCCAGGAGAGGGAGTATGCAGTGCCCAGAACATGTAGGATTTGCACACAGCGGAGGAGTGGAGACTTGGGATCATTACCACTGGGACAGCAGCTGAATTCATAGAACTCTATTCGATTGCCCAGTGTCCTAAGAAGGGAAAAGTTCTGAGGCTGGAACACCATGGAGCACCAACATTTAGAGAGAACACGGAGCTCACGACAGAGGTTGACCAGGAGTGGCCAAAGAAGTAAGAGGCAGTCTGGAAAGACTGTGTCACAGGGACCAAGAGGAGAGGATGTTCCAGAAAGAAAGGTGTGATCAAACAGTGTCCAATAGTGGTTCAGTAAGACAAGGACAGAGAGAGTCCATTGAAATCGGCATTTGGTGGATCATTACTGACCTTGGTCAAGGCATGTCAGTGTTTCAGTAGCAGAGAGAAAGCCTGATTGTGGTAGAATTAAGCACAAAGATGCATAGAAAGCTTTATGGTATAAAAGAACTACTCTTTCTAGAAGCTTGATAACAAAGAAAAGAACAGTAGTGACCCAGATGGGTACCCAGGGTCAAAGCCGGGATTTTATTAACATGATCTTAAGCTTGTGTATTGTCAGAGTTCAGTGAGGGAAATGAAAAGCATTCTAGGTATTTGAAAAATAATTTAATTCATGAAATTATGCACTTACAAAATGAGTAGAAGGGCTAGTGGGCCAGAAGTCAAAGGGCCATCATTGAACTTTTTGACTTCAAGATCACATCACTATTGGCCAGGCACAGTGGCTCACGCCTATAATCCTGGCACTCTGGGAGGCCGAGGCGGAAGGATTGCTTGAGCTCAGGAGTCCGAGATCAGCCTGAGCAGGAGCGAGATCCCATCTCTACTAAAAATAGAAAGAAATTAGCCGGGCAAAAAAAAATTAGAAAAAAAAGAATTAGCCAGACGTGGTGGTGCACACCTGTAGTCCCAGCTACTCGGGAGGCTGAGGCAAGAAGATCACTTGAGCCCAGGAATTTGAGGTTGCTGTGAGCTCAGCTAATGCCTGGGCAACAGAGCGAGACTCTGTCTCAAAAAAAAAAAAAAAAATCACAACCCTATCTCTGCAATCCCCAGCTTCCACCTCTGCTACCACCACAGCCTCCCTACTCCACGTGGGAGACAGATGGGAGAAGGATGGGTGCTGGCTTAGATGACTGTGGATGGGGAAGCAGAAGTGGAGGCTTGCTCCTCCCAACAGCAGCCCAAACATATACTAGTTAGAAACAGAGCCCTTGTTTCCAAATGACTAGTTGTTTGTAATGAACCTAGAGCACCACATGCCAAGCACTGCAGTCAAAATGTATTATCTAGTTGAATTGTCACAAGGGATGTCCACTGCCCGCTTGAGCTGTTCTCCAAGGTCACATTGCTAAGCAGTGATGGAGCCACGATTCAAAGCCAGGCCTGTCTGGCTTCAGGTGAGCTTCCTTGGCGGTCACCAAGCAGAGATGTTTGCCACCTGCCCACTGAGGACAAAGTGGAGAAGAAGGGCTTTTATCCTCAACAGACCTTCCAAGCAATTAATTTAGAATCCTCCAAAATGACCTGGGAAAGAGCCCCATTCACCAATCCCTGGAAACTAGGCGTAAACTGGATCCTGTTTCTTATTTATATGCCAATAGTCTATTCACCAGACTAGCATATCTTGTCCCCATTTTAATCAGCTTGTCAAAGTTATGTCTTCTTTAATTTAAAAAAAAATCATATACTACCTTTTAAGACATTGACAAATCCAATTGATCAATCGCCAGGGCATTCCATTTTTCTCTCGCACATTAGACAGCAGAGGCCATATTGACTACACATTATATAATCCATCAAAAATAAAATAAGCCATGAATGCTTTGGACATTACCGCTGTGGTATCAGAGTCACATTAAAAACACGAACGCCTTGATGAAATGCCTTGTCATCATCCATCGCCTCATTCTGTTACGCAGTGTAAGGTCACTTACGTATGAAGCACTTATATAGGAAGCAGTTAAAAGGAAACTGTAAATAAAGCCCTCATAATTTAATCTCTGTTCTATTTTAATCAGAGGCAATCTTTTTGAAAAAGCTCAAAAATAACTAAGCATCTTAACAAGTTTTTGTAACAGTGTATTTTTTAAAGATACTTAGTTTATATTACTATAATTTAATATATATTGATAATTGTATTCATTCATTCATTATTCAATAATTTATTCACTCATCAAAGATTTATTGATGGCCTATGTGGCTATAGAGACAAGGTTACTAACTAGTAAAAGCTCACTCTGTCATGGGGAAGACGAATGGGTAAAAAGATACAACCAAAAGGCTTAAACTCTTCATCTTTAGGGAACAGAATAAAATAGGGGCCAGGACATGGAAAATGTTCCAAGTTAAGTAGGGACTTTCACCGGGTACGGTGGCTCCTATCTGTAATCCCAGCTTGGGAGGCTGAGGCAAGAGGATCCCTTGAGCCCAGGAGTCCAGCCTGGGCAATATAGCGAGACCCTGTCTCTAAAAAATAATCATAATAAATGAATAGGGACTTTCACTTTGTAATCTTAACACTTGTACATTGTTTGAATTGCTCTACAAGCTATGAATTGATAATTTTGAAATATAAAATGTAAATGTTTATGAGGTTAAGACCTTGGAAATTATTCACCTGATTTTTCTGTTTTGCTTTTTCTAGCATATGTTTTTCTTAGTTGGCCCAAGACACTAACCAGTCTCAGACAGAGATTCAGTGATTTGTTATTGAAATGACAATACTTACTGCTTACTGTGTGCTAGTCACTGTTCTAAGCAATTTACATGTAATGTGAAGAAAAAGATAGAATCAATATTCAGCTTCTGACCTTCAAAATAAGATTATGCAACCAAACAATAGCCTCAAAAAATAGGATATTGTATTGGGAGAGGACTTTCCAAATTCTTTATTCACCTTCATCCCCTCTATTAGAAACCAAGTGTATTAATCAGGGTTATCCAGAGAAACAGAACCAATAGGTTATATATATACATATATATATATTTATGGGCTCATGTGATTATGGAGACTGAAGTCCCACCATCTGCCATCTGCAAGCTGGAGAACCGGGAAAGCTGGTCGTATAATTCAGTCTGAGTCCGAACGCCCCAGAACCAGGTTTGCAAGCTTTTTCAGCGAAAGGTTATTTCTTTGTTTCTGTACATCTGGCTCTCCTTCCTCCCTGTTATGATTGCCATAGTCTAGAACTAAGTCCTCACCAGGGCATTTTGGGGCCCCTGTCCCATAGTGATATTGGAATCCTACAGGGCCCAGACAGCAGGCTTAGTTTCCGTTGTAAGACAGCTTCTGTTTCTTCCTGCCTCCCTATCCCTGCAGTCTGCTCAAAGCCCTGGGACCTGGGTGGTGACCGACGACGACAACTGTGTTTTGCTTTGTTTTCCCTTCCCCTCCTCCTTTGTATGCCAGGGACACTGACTTCAGGCTTTGGAGCTCTGCAGTGAGCCTGACTCTCTGGTCTTCCACATTAATGGAGCAAAGCTCACCCATGGCTTTGATCTTATTCACGTTTTTGCATTTCTTTCTGGGGTTTTATTGTCACATTTACTGATAGCTGTGTGTTTGGGGCAGAGGGAGGCCAAAGAGTCATCTTGACTGGACGGCTGTGCAATACGATATTAATCTATTGACGGCTGCCTCTTTTCAAAAAAGATTGTTAACAAAAAAAGTGTTTCATTGTACATGTGAAAGACGCTGAACAAAAGTCATCTACGGAACTCGGCTCACTGCCTCCTGGAAATTCTATAAAACAACTCATTAAGGCACGAGAAGGCAGAGAAGGTACACCAAATGGAAATGTTAAGTCAACGAATGAATGAGGACAACGTTCGCAACCCATGGATCGGTTACATGATATACAAAGAGTGCATTTTCCACGTGGAAGGCCTGGCTGCAAGGGAGAGAGGTAAACAGGAAGGAATGCAGCTCCTCTCCGATCGTCAAAGTCTTCAAGGGAGAAATGGAATTCTAGAATTTGACTGTGTTTTCCATCTGTGAGCAGACTCTCTACACACGGTTTAATTCCATTCACAAATGTTTATTGCGGCCTAGAGACACAGCTGAGTAAAATAATCTCTGACTCAAGGGATTCACAGGTGGGGGCGGCAGAGAGACGTATAAACAAGTAATTATGTTTTGATGGATGAATTCTATTCGACGGTTCTGCACGCAGCCTTAGGGGAGTAAGGAATACGGCTGCAGGGCAGCAGTTAACCGTACCGGGCGGTCGTCAGGGAAGGCTGCAAAGACAACGCGGTATCTGCGCCGGGGGTTACACGGCGAGCAGGCGCTCACCTTGCAGGTGGAAGCGAATCCACTGCAGCGACCCGGACTGGGGCAGCGTTTTCATCCCGCACGATGGGGCGATCCACGCCCCGGCTGATAGGAGGATGTCAGGTCCGGGGCCCGCTGGGGTTCCGGGTTTGTTGGCCGCGGCCGCCGGCCGCCAGGGGGCGCCGTGGCCTCGCGCCGCCAGGGCCGTTGCGTTTCCGGGCACCGGGGCCCAGCACCGCCCTCTCCGCCGGGCGCGCCTTGGCTGCGCGTAGCGCCGAGCCTTGTCCGCCGCTCCCGTTACCGGGGCAACCGCGGCGCCTCCTCCGTGCCGGCCCCGACGGTCTGTCCGCGCCATTTTCAAACTGCTCTAGCTCCGGAGCCGGTGGCCGGGCGGAAGGAGCCGGCGAGGGAGGCGAGTCCCGGGGGCGATGCGGCTGCAGGCGGAGGGAGCGGCGGCCGCAGCTGCCGGTGAGTCCCGACGCGGGGCCGGGCCGGGCCCGCGCGGAGGGCCGGCGGCGCCACCGTCGCCTTCGTCTTCCGGCGGTCCCCGCGGAGCGGGCCCGGGCGCTGCCGGGAGGCCGCGCGGCCGCGAGAGGAAGTGGGGCCGAACCGGGGCCGGGGCCGGGGCCGGGCGCAGCGACTCCCCGTCGGCCCGGCTTCCTACACCCGCTTCCCGCAACGCCCGACAGTAAAGTTGCAAACCCGAAATTGGGCGGGCAGAGCTGGAGCCCAGCCGGTCCCCGGGCGTCTGTGTGGGCCGTGCTTGCTGTTGACTGACGGATGGATTTAAAAATTAAAACGTCCTCTCTGTGTTAAGAATGATACTTGCTATTTGTAACGAAAATGCCCCAAAGCGTACAGTGACAGCCAGTCTTTGCCCAGCACCTTTGTAAACATCTCCTCTGCCTTCTAGGCTTTGCTGTTTTGTGTTAAAAAAGGAAAGATTCCGAGATAATCTCAGTGAACGGGTTTATTTGTTGTTGTTGGGGGGTGCTTTTTTAAAGCCCTTGTGCACACAAGCATTCATACTTACAGGATGTTTTTGCAAAAATAAGACGTACTGGCTTTCAGACGTCAACTCTCCAGAGTTAAGTAGATGATGCATAATTCTAAATGTATATGTGCGTGGGATCCCCAAACCTACCCTTTATGTTGTTTTACTGGAAACTTAGAGTATAGCCACAATGTTTGGATGCAGGGTATGGGGGAAGGCAACAGTTCATGGGGAGGCGGGGAACCTAATCCATGTTTTTGTCCATTCTGGGAGGATTTTAATCTGTGCTGAGTATTGAGACTCTGGCCATGATTTATTGATTCATCATGGTCATTATCACGGCCCCCTCCCCAAAACAGGGTGTAAGAAGGTATTACAAATTGGTAGCGGATACAAAGGAGAAATGTGTTTTGCAGGCTGTACTAGTTTACACCCTGCTAGTAATACGCTTGTTTTTTGTCAGGGGTATTTCTGGTGTCTGCAGGAGTTTCCCTAAAACACCCTGTGTCAGTTATGTCCTTTTTGTGGAAGGAACCTAGAAATCCTTGGGGGAAGCAAGCCACTCAGAGAAAAGGTTAGCAAGAGCAGAGAGCGTAAGATTCGTAGAAAGGAGTAAGCAAGAAGAGGTACTAATTATAAGAGAAGTGATTTGGTGAGTTGAGGCCGCATGGTACAGAAACCAGAGTGCTGGGCCAGGACTCAGAACTCCTGACCTCCCAGTGACTGCCCACCTGCTTTGTGTCCTGTGCAGTGGGAAAAGTTACTTTCTTGAGGCAGCCTTGCCTCGTCTTTAAATAGGAATGTCACTGATCCTTTCTCCCTCACAGGGTAGTGATGAGGATCAAATTTTACATGTATTCATGCGCATGTATTGCATGTTTTATAAATTTTGAAAAACAACAGATGTAAAAACACGGTTTTTATTTGGTTTAGAAATATGAATACTATTACTACATTTAGTTGGCGAAGGTTAGAAAAAAGCAAAGCTTCTAAAGAAATGATCTTTAGATAATTCCAAAGGTTGATAAAGAATATATTAATATGTATTTTAAAAGACAAGGATAAAAAAAGGTACAGAAATGTGTCTTTTTTTAATGAGGTGAAATTTACATAGTATAATGCATAGATCTTAAGCATACTATTTGAAAAGCTTTCTTAAATGGATATACCATTTAAATGTGTAACCACTGCCACAATCAACATAACATTTTCATCACCCTAGAAAGTTCTCTCTTAACCTTTCTAGTCAGTCTCCACCCTCCTCCATCTCCCAGGGCGACTGCTGTTCTAATTTCTGGCCCCATGGCTTAATTTTGCCTGTTCTTGGACGTCATGTAAATGGAACATGTGTCTGGCTTCTTTTGCTCAAATGATTTTTTTGAGATGCATCCATGTTGTCAGTATGTATCGGTTCCTTCCCTTTTGTTCCTTAGTATGACATGGTGTGAACATGTCATGGTTTATCACTTTTGTTATTGATGGCTACTTAGGTTATTTCCAGTTTGGGGCTATTATGAATAAAGCTACTATGATCGTTTCTTATAGAGTCTTTTTGTGGATGTTTGTTTTCATTTCCTTGCCTAAATGAGTAGAAATAGAAATACTCAGTTATAAGGTAGAAGTATGTTTAACTTTATAAGAAGCTGCCATACTTCTTCTAAAGAGATTTTATGCTCCTGTCAGCAATGTGTGAGGATTCCAGTTGCTCCATGTCTTTGCAGACATTTGGTATTGTCGATCCTGTTAATTTTAGCCATTTTAGTATGGGCAAAATTGCACCTCATTGTGGTTTTAATTTGTAATTTCCCTGATGACTAATGTTAAACATCTTTTCATATGATTATTCCCATTCAGATATCTTTTACAAGACGCCTCAGGTCTTTAGCACAACTAAATTTTAGTTTTAGCCCAAATAAATGTTCTTATTGTTTGTCTTATTATTGAGTTTATGAGTTCCTTTTATAATCCATATAAAAATCCTTTGTCAGATATTGTGAATATTTTCTCACACTCTCTGGTTTGCCTTTTCATTTTTTGTTTGTTTGTTTTAGACAAGGTCTCCCTCCGTTGCCCAGGCTAGAGTGCAGTGGTGTCATCATAGCTCATTGCAACCCCCACCGCCTAGGCTCAAGTTATCCTCCTGCCTCAGCCTCCCAAGTAGCTGAGACTACAGGTGCTTGCTACCATGCCTGGCTGATTTTTAATTTTTTTTGTATATACAGGTCTCACTATGTTGCTCAGGCTGGTCTCATACCCTAAGTGATCCTCCTGCCTTGGCCTCCCAACATGCTACGATTACAGGCACTGCGCTCAGCCCGTTTTCGTATTTTCAGTGGATTATTAATATTTTGATGAGCAGACATTTTAAATTTTGATGAAGTCCAATTTGTCTTTTTTTTTTTTTTTTAATGTTTAGTGCTTTTGAAAGAGGGCTCCCTAAGAATTCTCTGCCTTCCTCTGGCTTGGGAGAATCTTCTGTTTTCTGCTAGAAGCTTTATTGTTTTAACTTTTATATTTAGTTTTATGAAGAGATACTTATTTTAATGCAGCAATGGGAATATCATAAGCATTGGACTTGAATCTAAATATTCCAGAAGGCTGCCTACTGAAGAGAAACAAAAAGTAATTGTTTCATATTAAAAGAGTCTTTTTTTCTTATTGTATGACAACAATAATAGATACAATAATATAATGATATTTCCTTCTTTTTCAGGACTTTAATTTTTAGGAGTGAATAAAACTGATTTTAGAAGACAAAATGACTACAGCTGTAGAAAGAAAGTATGTTCACATTAGAAAAAGGTTGGATCAGCTGGGTTACCGCCAGACTCTGACAGTGGAGTGTTTACCTTTAGTAGAAAAACTTTTCAGGTAAAGACAAAAATATAGTTCTAAACCTGTATAATCCTTAATCCACTTATATAGCTTCTGATTGAACTTCATACTTCAGTAAAGAAAAGGGTAGATTTTTGAAAAGTCCTTAAATCATCTGGAGCTCAACTATTCTTCCTTGGATCCTACTCCACTGTCCTCAATCCAGGATTTCCATATTGCAAAACTCTAGAAATCACCGCTCACACTGACCTGTTCAGAGTACACGTTTCTGAAGTTTTTCTCTGAATAGGACTATAATTTTTTGGGTTTCTGATATTGTTGGGAGACACTTTTCTATTAAGTTTTATGTCTGCTTCACAGTCACGCATCGTTTAACGATGGGGATATGGTCTGAGAAACGTGTCACCTGGTGATTTTGTCATGTGGACATCATGGAGTATACTTACATAAACCAGATGGTATAGCCTACTATACATCTAGGTTATGTTGTGTGGCCTGTGGCTCCCAGGCTACAAACCTGCACAGCATGTTACTGTGCTGAATACTGTAGGCAGCTGTAACACGATGACAGATATTTGTGTATCTGAACATAGGAAAGCTACAGTGAAAATTCAGTACAAAAGATGAAACATGGTTCACCTGTATAGGGTCCTTATGAGGAATGGAGCTTGCAGGACTGGAAGTTACTGTGGGTGAGTCAGTGAGTGAGTGGAGAGTGAATGTGAAGGCCTAGGACATTACTGTGCACTGCTGTGGACTTTGTAAACACTGTACAATTAGGCTACACTAAATTTACTTAAAAAATTTTCTTTCTTCAATAAAAATTAGCTTGCTGTAACTTTATAAAGTTTTTCATTTTAACCTTTTGACTCTTTTGTAATAGCACTTTGCTTAAAATACAAACACGTTATACAGCAGCCCATTTTCTTTCTTTACATCCTTATTCTATAAGCTTTTTTCCATTTTTAAAATTTTTTACTATTTTTTTCTTTTTTTTTGAGACAGAGTCTCACTCTGTTGCCTGGGCTAGAGTGCCGTGGCATCAGCCTAGCTCATAGCAACCTCAAACTCCTGGGCTCAAGCGATCCTCCTGCCTCAGCCTCCCGAGTAGCTGGGACTACAGGCATGCGCCACCATGCCCGGCTAATTTTTTCTATATATTTTTAGTTGGCCAATTAATTTC